>JAOSBL010000007.1:15826399-15837968 GCA_027568915.1 Erythroxylum roraimae
TTCCTCTACTAAATGGGAGGTATGAAGGATTCCCCCAAAGTGGGATATCAAACCATTACCCCTATAATCATAATCAATAACCAACTACTCATTTTTCATTCCATACCCATTAACCTCTTCCTGAACCTATCAATGTTTCTATAAGCTGCCATTGGTTTTCTTCCATGGGCTTTGTGACTTTAAACATGAGGTCAAATCATGCACTTTGCGGCCCGTAAGATTTCTCTCAGAGAGCTCCAGCAGTAAAACCTGAATTTCTCTGGGTTGCTCATATCAATGGCTTCCCTTTCCTGACTCTGTGCCACTTCGGGCCGTCTGTTGTTTTCTTGAGTTGTGATGTACTCAAGTTGCATGATCCAGTTCTAATGAATTCATATGCTAGCTTGTTGAGGAATTCAACGAATCCGACGTAAAATTTACCAGTGGAATATCCTATATCCAGCGTCAGAGGCATCATTAGATGCTTCCTGAAGCAAATCAGAAACTTGGAAGTTCGGATCACGCGAAGCTCTTGATATTTGTTTTTTTGTTGTCGTCACTGGATAAGGATAATGTAGATTCAAGATCAGAGACATTAATTAATGTAGACCTTAGGTAACATTAACTCCTCAAGCATTTGAAGGACATTTTCTTTTTTTTGCTTTTTTTTTTAAAACGGAGATCTGCAGTTACTATCTTTTAAATGTGTATTAGATAAATCTTCAGATTGACATAATAGCTTGTAAATTATGTCAATCGGGTACTCTGTACTAAATAAGTCCTATACGACATACTCAATCGAGAGAACATAAGTAAGGGAATCGAACACATAATCTTTTGGCTCCATGCTCTTTTACTCCACCAACTTGACCACCCCTAGGGAGCTATTTGAAGGAGTTCCATACCATTCCAGTGTAACTTTAGGAGAAGCATCATTATACTATTTAAGAATGCTTACAAATTACGATTGCTTTCATTTTCTTGTCAATTTTTTAGAATGTAAAAATGTTAGTTTATGCCCTACAGTCAATTAATTGATTGTAATTTAGTGACAAAATAATTTAAAGACATTATTTATTTTGTGCATTTTTAGATATATATGGTAAAGTCTATAGGATAATTATATATTGAAAATGAAAATGAGATTATAATTATAAGATTTATGTTGCATATATTCCTAAATTGTTCGTAATCATTATTCTATTAAGACTAAACATTAATAGAATATAAAAAGAGTAGTATATGTTATATTTTTTTAATGAAAGAAGTAGTATATTTCATAGATTAAAGTATGGAGATACTTAAATTAATATATAGGTGCTTGTTAGAGAATAAGTTCATGAACTGACCCGATATGAAAAATTCATTTGAAACATTACTTGTATGTTTATGTAATTTTTATTGTAATGATTGTATAAGTGATTTTTTGACTCAATGTCTCCAAAGTTATCTTGTATATAGGGATTGCTATGTTTGGATATTATTTATGACTTATTTAATCATGAGTCGTTCAGTCGGTAGTCATTAGATGGAGCCTAAACTATATAAAAATAATTGTGTGATCAAGATATAATTCATTATCCTAATGATTAGGGAGAATGTTTCGTTGTTCTCGATTAGAATTGATTGTAAAAATCCTTGACCAAGATGAAATAATACTTTGTAAATATTTTACAAATGTCATTAATTAAATCAATAACTAACGGCGGACCACTAAAATGATTAAATTCAAAATAGAAATGAATTTTATACTTCATGTTTAATCAGAACATTATATGATAAAAGGATTGAATTGTATTAAAAAAATGTATGGAAAGATTAGTCAAAACTACTTTAACATTATTGAATATTTGGATGGCCATGATTCCTTGCTAGACGTCAATCTTAATCTATGATTATAATTATTTAATTGAAGAATTAAAAAATTAAAAAAAGTTTTAATTTATCAAATTATAATTATAATTGATAATCATTACCAACGTATTTAGGAATCTAATGGATATCCCATAAAGAATAGGTTATAGAGGGCAAAGTTATTTTAATCAAGTTGGACTTGATTGTAAAGTTTGAAAAACTTAATGATTAAGTATGAGATATTTAATAAATAAAGATCAATATGAGATATTAGATCTGATTTGAGCATAACTGATATTTAATTAGAATTATTTGTAGTTCTAATTAAAGTTTAACTGAAATTAGAATTTAATTTTAATTAAATTACTAAAAATCCAAAACTTATTATAAATGTAATTAAGCTTTAATGAAGCTAGTATTTCTTGCTTAACTTTTTTTGTAAGTATTACAGGTTCTCTTGTTTTTGTTGATATCATTATAAGTCGGCTACTTGTGCAGTTACAGTGGTTAAGATGAATCATTTTCAGAAATAGTTCGATAGAATATAATCAAGCTTTGGAATAAAATATGAATTAAGATTCTGCTTTATTGTAATTTATGTGTTAATCATTTTATAGAATTAAAGTAATCTTGATTTTTTGAGAAATAAAAATATGAAAAAAGTTTTAAAATTATTTCATTACGGTCAAGTTTGGATCATGTCCCAATTTTTCAAACGTGTTATTAAAATCACTTTAATTCTATAATTTGATTAAATTATTTTATTGTTATTAATCACATTTTGAAATTGAAATTGCAATAGTTGCAAACCTAAAATTGGATTGAGATGAAATATGAATATTAACATTATGAAAAGTTTATATTGATTTCTCTTGCAATTATTTGGCGTTGTGGATTCCGAAATTTCTACAATTATGCGATAGTTGTAGTTTTGTGTTGTATTTTCTTAGTTCTGGAAATTAGTTTTCGCATTTGCTGTTTACTTTTGTTATGGAAAATTGATTCTACATAAGCTTTGAACCCGTAGAACTTGTTTATGAAACTCAGTTAATAAAATCTGAAAGTTAAGATTTAAACAACCTAAACCAAAAATCTAGAAATAAAACGGGTGTTGGTCCTATGTTTTGGTTGTTGGATGATTGGAGAAAACGTAAAAGGTGGCATATGGGAGTGATGTGATTGGTCATGTCTGGATTGTTTCTGCTTATTATGGTTTCTGTAGGTTCCGTTTTGTGTCCTACTTTGTGCCGATTTTAGTTCTGGTTGTGTTTTTTATTTTGTGTTTATGGCTATTTGGTTTTGGAATAAGAATAAGTTGCTTGGGGCTTTTGACGAAACTGAAAGTTGCTAGACATGGTGGCTCCCGCTGGAGACGCAGTTGCTGGCAACGGTTGTGGGTTGAGGCGTCGAGCATGGTAGCCATTAGAGGCTGCTAAAAGGTGGTGGCCAGGGGCGATGGGTAAGAGTCGCTCTTGTTGGGGGTGGTAGCCGCCCCTGGCTTGGCAATAGTCGTAGGAAGCACCGAAGCGAAACAGAGGATACACTAACAGCTGCGGAGAAACCAGTAAAACCTAAAGAAAAACGAGGACATGTGCCCCACACAGAAACAACGTCTGTCCAACGACTGAGGATAAACGTTGTCTGGCACGTGCCAACTGCACGAGCTAGGCAAATTTTCTTTTTGTTTCTAACCCTTTCTAATTAAATTGGTTCAATTGAAATTATAGGTTTAAATCCCTAATAAATTGGAAAAGTATTTTTAATTATTTAAAAATTCTTTTCAAAGGAATTTTAATTAGGACTATTTTAAAATTTAGTTTAATTTTTAGGGGATTGAATTGTTAAATTAAATTAATTATAAATCAATTTTTTAAAAAATAATTATTTTTCTTAATATGATTACGATTAATAATTAGACTCATTTCCAATTAGATAGATTTCTAATTTAATTTTTAAAAATTCTAATTAATTTCAATTAGATAGAAATTAATAAATTAGACCCTGTAAAATTAAGAAAATTGTTTTCTTAGGTAATTAAGAAAGTAATTAAGAAAAGTGTTTCTTAATTATATTTATTTATTTCAATTTTGTTGAAATAAATTAGATTTATAACCTTATTTGTTTAGAGAATCATTATTCAATTTATTTAGAAATTATTTTTCTATTTATGAATAATAAGTTTCTTGATTTTAGAAAAGATATTTTTCTTGATTAAAATTTGAACAATGTTTTCATTTATTAATTAACAAAAATAAGCTTTCTTAATATTTTTGAAAATAGTTTTCTAATTTATTAAAAAAAGATCTTCTAATTAATTAAGAAATCAATCTCTACGTAAATAATATAAACTTTCTTAATTAAATTTAAAAGTATTTTATTTAATTTTGAAAGTGGTTTTCTTTTAAAATTGAAAATTAGTTTTCTAATTAAGGAAAAGTAATTTCTAATTAGATTAGAAGTAGTTTTCTAATTGAATTAAAATGTGTTACTTGTATAATTTTGAAAAACGATTTTTTAAATTATAATAAATAAGAAGAATAATTTATTAAAAATTGTTTTCAATTAGATTTTGTTAAAGTAATCAAGATAATTGGAAATAGTTTTCAATTGAATTTATAAAAAAATTTCAAATCAAAATAAATTTACGTTTTGAATATGAATTTAGTATATTTAAGAATCAATGGGTCTAATCTAATTTAATTTTTCCAAAGAGCTGGAAATATTATTTTAAATTATGAAGATCAATAACTAGAATCAAACGAAACTTGATTTTTTTCATACAATTTAATTATGAGTGCATAAGTTGCATACTTTATTTATGTAGTTGTTATATATATTGGATGCATATTAAATTATATGTTTTATATGTGTGATATTTTGCATACAATTTCGTGTTTCATGAGATGAATGAAATTAAATCCCTCGTTAAAATATTCAGTACATGTTGAGATGTGATTAGTCTCTTCCATTATTAAAAGAATAAATTAGTTTTTTGTTTATTGCTAAGCTTGTTGAGCAAACTCAAGGATCTAGGAGTTACATGAGATGTGATTGATAAAGTTGTTATCTACCTAATTTAAGTTTAGTTGGTTTATTGAGAAAACTCATGATCAATTATATTTGAATGAGATCATAGCCTACTAGAAATATTAAAGTAATCTTTTTGGAAAGTAGTGAGGGCTATTATTTTGAATATAATAGTGAGGTAACCAAATACATGATTAAAGTCCTAATCTTATTTAGTAGTTATGGCATATAATTAATTACTTGCTTTTCTCACTTTTATATTTTGTTCTTAGTGGAATTTACCTTATTTAGTATAGTTGATACTATTTTAGTGAATTAAATTTCTTAGACATATGGTATATCTGAGAAGAGTTCTCAAAGTTAGATAGAAAATTGTATACCCATTATGTTATTTTGCTATAATCCCCATTGAGGATTTGGTGACAAAGTTTTAGAAATGTCAAAATCATATAGATGACAAAATGTATTGACATTTTCAGTTGACTGATGTCTCATAAACTTTGATGAAAACATATAAGATATATGTCATCACAATGATAGCAAAATGCACGAGGTTGCATAGAGTAGAATTGAAATGTATAGTACCTTAATGAAATTATTTCATTTAATTTAAACATGGACATCAATTAAAAGCGCATATACTATATTATGATAATAGTTTTCATAAGAAGAAATATGATAGTGTGAAATGAGATATGATAGAGATTATATGTATCTCTAGTTCATGTTTATGAATATTTGATACTGAATTTAGATTCAACATTATTATAATGTTCAAAGCATGATAAGAAATAGATTGTTAAGTAAAAGTAGTTGATCTAATTTTATACAAATAGTTTGTATATGTTGAATCAAAAGAGACTTATGCTTAACATTAATGGCGGGAATATAAAGTTGGATAATCGAGACTTTCCTTTTATGCCATGTTGGTTAAATCAACATAACAAGAATCATAAAGTTATATTTTGAGGATATATGTATATCTTTTTGATTATGAATTGTATGAAACTCGTGAAACTTATTAAGTTGAATAACCAAATTAACCTTTGATGAAAGAATGATGATGGTATTGAATTGTTAAATTTATACATGTGATGTATTGGATGAAATAACAATTTATAAAAAGATAATACTTATATTTCATTATATTACTAATGACTTCATGTGATATAGGCATATGAATTAAAATTTTGAAAAGTTTAAATTGGTTAAATTTAAGTATAAATTAAGCACTGAGAATGTTGAAACACTTCGATGAGATCATTGTGATAAGTTTTAAATTTTCAATTAACTATAAGGAATGGGATTCTCTGGTGAATTAGTTCACAACAAAATTCTATAAGAGTATGAATTTATGTGGCATGATGCAATATTGTTTCTTCTATAGCTATGCCTAGTACGATGACTTAGCTTTAATAGTTTCAATTGAATTAACTGGGAAGATTTCATATTAGATATGAAATGCTAAGTCTTTAAATGAGTCAAAGTTAATGATTTAAGGATGTAATGCATAGCTAAAGCATGTATTATCCATTAAGTTTAGAACTAAAATAGGTAATAAAAGGTTATGAGATATCCAAAAGGTTGGATATAATCTTACAGACTTATTGAACAAATTGTTTGATTCAATTTATACTTATAGGAGAATAGTTTTCAAGATAAGTGGTGGGAGTAAGATGACATTTGAAAAGTTCAAATCTCATGACAGTACATTCAATTGGAACTAGTGCCTTTATTGATACATTTGATTATAGTTAAAAGGATGTGAGGCATTGAAAGATTTACTTTCATGATGAATTCAAAATGTTTGTTTTGGAGATGATTGTGAATTTATCATGTTTGCAAGAATGTTAGTGGGAGTATAGTTTTCCTCTTCAGTGGGAGTATGTGGAGACATATTGCTCATAGAGAAGAACAATTCTATCTTTTAATTGTTGAAAACATAATTGTCCAAGAACAACTCTTGTTGTATATGAAAATGTAACAACTTAATTATGAAAATTAGATCTATAGTGTAATATCCTAGTTCGATTATTGTACTGTGTAATGTATTGTACATGCATTTTATAGGGTATGATCTATTTATGATGTACTAGAGTAATTTAAGCATTTAAATGCATTATTGAGGTTATAACGGAGATCACGGATAGACCAGAGATAGTTCTAAACTCAACTGAAAATTTCTCGAAAAATTTTCGAAAACTCTAAAAAACTACAGAAAGTCTGAATGAGCTTTAAAACCCTCGAAATGTGCTTTGGAGATTTAGGTGACAAATTTGAATGAAATCTAGAAGATTTTGGTGACATTCAATGATTTCCAGGTTCAATCTGAAAATTCTTCTAGGTAATCGAAAAGTTATTGAATAATTTCAAAATACGATAAAAAGCTCCAAAATTATGATTGGAGTCCATAGGAACTTAAATGGGTCAAAACAGAGGTTGTTTGAATATAATTCAAGTAATCCGAAATTATTGGACTAAAATCCCCTTTTTGGAAAATAATGGGTATTGATGATTTTAAACACATTCAAAAATTTTAAAAGCATCCAGTTAATTAGTATTAACCCTAATTAGAGTATTTCATGGACAATTTGAAAATAAGACGATTGTGGAATGTTTTCGGGATTTAATTCAATTAGTTAGTGAATTAAACTCATTAAGGGCAATTTGGCCTTTATGTATAAAATGGTGTAAGTGGATTAGTGAGTCACACCTAATGACCAATTAGAAGCTTTCTTAAGGGTTAAGCATGATTAATTGAATGGTGATGAGTCATTAAAAAAAAGACCAATTATAAGAGGTCATGTGTAATGCATTAAAGGATATTAAAGGAGTAAAGTAAGACCAATTGCTTCCTTCTTTCAACATATACGTGAGAGTGAAACAAAAGAAGAAAAAGAAGAGAAGAAAGAGTGAAGTTCGACCAAGGAGAGAAGAAGGAGGGTGCAGCTGATTTTTGATGGGTTTTGGAGCATGAATTGAAGAAAGCTTGATCAAGACTAAGTGCTCTATGATAAATCAGTAAATATGATAAATCAAAAGGAAAGGAGTTATGTACAAAACAAGAGACTGCCCAAAGAAGCAAGTCTCATTTCTGAAACCAAACTGAACAAACATAATCAAAGAAAACAAGAAACAACGTCTACAACACCGGCTACTTAAAGGAATAATAGTAGGAAACTAAATCTACACAACGAAGCAAAAAAACTACAATCAAGATCTAAACAAGCCTTCCACCCAAGGAAATCCTTAGAAAATCCAGAATGGGAAGACATTAACAGAACCAGACACACACACATTTACAAGCTGAACCAGTAAAGTTGTTTAGCAGCCAAAACTAGAAAATATCATGATAAAGACTTCACAGACTGAAACTTTGGAATTGGAATCTCCTATTTTGCCAATAGATAGGATCTCCATTGCATTAAAATACCAAGGAGGAGGAGGAGAATCTTCAGAAGAGTCATCTCCTTTTAAGACCTGCTAACTGTCCTGATCTGGATTCAACTTGCAAAACAAAACATTAGATAAAAAAACTAGACAAACCACACCAACAACTACCTTCCCTCAGTGTCTGAGCTGAGATGTTCCATAACTTGAAAAACCACTCTAGTGTTAATACTCCTAACATCTAAGATTGTATTTTTAAAGGTTTGGTGGTTTCTTTTATAACAAAGATTATAAACAATAACAGAAAGAAGAATGATAAATAGGTTGAGGTCAACATTTCTGTGGTTTGGAGGATGGTTAAACCAATTAAGAATGGTTGAAAGATTTATCATGTTAGGCAAATGGATCTGAAAATGGTTTAGAGAATGTATCCACACTATTTTTGAGTAAGGAAACTCAAAAAACAGATGATCAACTATTTGCAACTTATTTAGATAAGCTGGCCACAAGATAAAAGAGCACCTTGGCTAGTTCTTTTATGCCAAACTAATTTATGCCAAGGAACAAGAGGATTGGGAGGTCTCAAAACAGTCTAGGGCAAAGCATTTGCGTATACTCTAGAGGGGCTAGCCAGCTATTCCAATCTGTCAGGTTGAGAGCACTCTGGTTGGTACGACAAAGGCTCCAGGGTGCGGATGGTCTCAATTGAAGCCTCTTGCCAAGTCTGTACATTGTTCCTAATAACATTAGAAACTTTTTCACTCATAGATACATCCGATCCATTGATCAATCTGGGAGTCGAAAGATCCACAAGGATGCCAAAGATCCTGCCATAAGTAAGTAGACACCTCATTTCTTATCTTAAATTTGAATTAGTTCCAAATAAGATCCCTAACTTGTAACAGCTTCCTCCAACTCTAATAACTATTATTACTAGGTTGTACACTACAGAAATGTTTGCGTCTAAGAATAATAGTATGCACCCACTTGACCTACAATGCTTCATTATCATTAAAAAGAAACCAGATTCTTTTTCCTATAAAAACATTATTCCACGTAGATAAATGTTTAATGCCTAAACCACCCTCTCTTTTAAGTCTACAAAGATCACTCCATTTAACCCACGATACTACCAGACCACAAGAAATTCCTTCATTTAGTCTCTATGTCTTTGATAATGGAAAAGGGAAGAATGAAATGAATAGACCAATACACATGAAAAGTTGAGAGAACATATATAACCAATTGCAATCTACCAACTGTTGGATCGGAAAAATAAAGCATATACGATTTGGATAAAACTATAGATTTCAAAACTTTTTAGAAATCAAAATTGTAGCGGAAGCAATATAACCAAATCATCCATGGCTTCTTCATCTTCATCATTACATGATTTTGTACATTACATAATCAAAGAAAACATAAAGATGAAACTAAGGAGGAAACATGACGATGATAAGCCACCCTCCTTGTTACAAACCAAAAGAAGAAAACTTACAAGGTAACTTTAGAATCTATGGACAACCAAAAGAGCAAAATATACACAATATATATTTCTATCACATAAAAATATGCAGCCTATAAAAATGATTGCCAACCCATGCATCACATATGGGAACCAAAATCATGCATAAGTAAACTGGGTCTGATACTAATTGTTGGATTGGAAAAATAAAGCATGCACGATTTAGATAAAACAGTAGATTTCAAAACTTTCTAGAAATCAAAATTGCAGCGGAAGCAATATAACCAAATCAACATGCACAGCCATACATGATATGGTATAAGGAAAAACATTTGCATAAACACAAGATGAAAAATATTACCGACTCCTTTGCTACAGCTTTAACTCTTCACTATGCTATCCTATCCTCGGCAATGTATCCTCTCCTAGGTAATGTATCCTCTTCTCGTTATTGTATCCTCTTCTCGATATTGTATCCTTGACTAATCTGATCTACCACTTGTTCTTCTTGGACAACTTAGTTAACAAGATCCTTTGGTGGGAAAGGAGAAGAAACACTTAAAGAGATTTTTCCTTAGAAGAAGGAAGCCAATGATAAGACATCTCTTATGCAAATTTCGGCCAACATATGCAAGATAGGAGAGAGAGAGAAAAAAATTCAACCACCTCGTATTTTCTCTCACAATTTTGGTTAGGTCTCAAAAGAAGAAGTGAAGTGCTTCCAATGCATCGCATCTTTCCTTAATCAATCATAAAGAAGCCTATAAATGAGACTCTTCTCATTTGTTTTAAGATGGCTATATGAAAAGACCAATAACCTAAAAAACATATCTCATTTTCGATTTTTGGTGATTAAAGAAGGAAGATGATTCATCAAATGCACCTCTTTCTTCTTTAATCCAATGAATGCTAATAGGTTACATGCTATCATTAAAAGACCATCATTAAACCATTTAATGATGATAAAGCATGTTAAAAACCATATTAAATATGACAAACTAATGTTAAATATGCTGCTGCATATTTGGTCCATTAAAACTGAAAATCCACCTCCTTTTATCTTTAATAACTTTGTTTTAATTTAATTAATCTAATTAAACCAAAGTCTAGCCCACCCATTTCTAAATGTTCATATGGGCTTCCAGTTAACAATTAATTAAAGTAAGCCTAACATTCAATCAAAGGCTTTAACAGCTCTATTTGTATTTCTTACTTTGCTTGATAACCTTCCTAGAAGCCAAATGGGGAATCTAATTGGACATATATAATTCAAGCTCCAATAAGTTCGAAATTAATTTAATGTCAGTAAAATTAATTCTAGCTTATTAACTAAAAGTTATTCCACTAAAGACAATTAGTTGAACTCTTGAATTACTAAATATTATAAGGACACATGTTTTAAATAAGATGTCTAATTGCAAATTCTAATATGAACTATATTATAGCCATCCGCACAATAAAGGGTAAAATTGCCATTTTTCCCTTATATTGGTTTTTCCTTCTAGATCTCCCGTTTTACTCTATATGTTGATTAATATACAAGATCTCATCTTGGTGTTAAGACTTGATAGGTAGCTAGTCCATCAAACTACTGGCGCTAGTTTAATCACCAATTTCTGTAAAACATCTAGAAGTGATGATATCACTATAAACTCTTTATTTGAGTAAATGTCTCCTGATATATGTTTCAATTAATAATTCCAACATGTAGACACTGTATTGATGCTTTGTAAAAATCTATTATGATCATATCAAAAATTATAATGAAACACATATAAGTTCACCACTCATCAAGATTGTGGTCCATAATAAACGAATGCTTAAGTTGTATGTTTTAAGATTAAAGTAACGACC
>JAOSBL010000007.1:16115869-16132363 GCA_027568915.1 Erythroxylum roraimae
GACACATGTCATGCCACTTGTCAAATGGAGAGCCATGTTATGTGTCTTCCTCTTACACTACCAATTGTCATTCCATAGCTAGTCCACTTGTCATTTAATCACTAGGCCATGTGTCATTCAACTATATCACCATTTGTCACTCATGGATTCAAGCCATTTGTCACTCCATTATTAATGCCATGTGTCATTATTTCATAGGTCTAGTTAACCTAAATTTTCATGTATCAATTTATCTTACTATTCAACATTTTTCCTATACTAGATGCATATAGCACTTCATTAATTACCCAATTGTGACAATAAATTCCAATTCACTAATTGTAGTCAATCAAACCAGAATTCAAGACATAAACAATTCACAATCACGCAGTCATAATATAAACATTTAAAATCTTTCATACCCTGGAATAAATCAATTGAGTGCATAAACTATTTTTACAATGCCTCTAAAGTATGATTCATGTATGTATGCAAATATGATGCATGCAAATCAAACGCACTTCATGTATTCTCATATGATATGACTCATATGACTTCATATAGTAGTTAAATTCCTAAGTGTAGGAATGGGCTATTACACAACTTTTGCCAAAACATATCTAATATGGCATTCTTAACTCTGCCACTAAATTCATATGATCGTGATTTTTCTCATCCAAATTACACAAATTTAGTTAAGTAAGACCCATTGTCATAAAACTAAATATATTCGGGTAAAAACAGCCTTGATTTTGCTCAACAAACCTAACAATAAACAAAACTCTAATTTATTCTTATAGCAATAGAAGGCAAAAATCAAGTTCTCAACTTGTACTTAATAATTTTAATAAGGATTTAATTTTGTTCGTCGCATCAAACATAAAATTGCATGTAAAATATTACACATAAAACATACAATTTTAAACACATCCAATATATACATCAAACATATAAATAAGCATGCAACTTATATACTCATAATCAAATTATATGCATAAAATATCAAGCTTCGTTTGATTCTAGTTATTGACTTTCATAATCTGAAATAATATTTCCAACTCCTTGAAAAAATTAAATTAGATTAAGCTCATTGATTCCTAAATATATTAAATTCCTATTCCAAATAGAAATTTAATTTGATTTGAAAACTCATTGATTCCTAAATATATTAAATTCCTATTCCAAGTAGAAATTTAATTTGATTTGAAAACAATTTTCAAATCTAATTGGAAAATATTTCCAATAATCTTGAATCCTTTAACAAAATTTAATTGAATATTTTTAATAAATTATGCTTTTTACTTATTATAATTTAGAAAAACTTATGTTTCAAAATTACACGAATAACAAATTCTAATTCAATTAAAAAGTATTTATAATCTAATTAGAAATTACTATTTCTAATCTCATTATAAATTTCTATTTCTAATCTTTATTATCGAATATTAAAAGGAAACTACTTTCAAAAATTAAATAAAACACTTTTAAATTTAATTAAGAAAGCCATTTACATTAATTATTTAGAGAATAATTTCTTGATTAATTAGAAAAATATTTTAAAAATATTAAAGAAAGAACATTTTATTAATTAATAAATGAAAACACTTTTTAAAAATTTAACTAAGAAAAATACTTTTTCTAAAAAAAATCAAGAAACATATTATTCATAAATAAAGAAACAATTTCTAAATAAATAGAACAATAATTCTCTAAATAAATAAAAACATAAATTTAATTTTGATTTAATCAAATTGAAATAAATAAATCTAATTAAGAAACACCTTTTTTAATCACTTAAGAAAATAATTTTCTTAATTTTATAGTCTAATTAACTAACTTCAATCTAATTGAAAGTAATTAATTGTAACTTAAGAAACAACTTTTCTAAAATTTAAATAAAAATCAATATAATTATTAATCTTAATCGTATTAAGAAAATAATTAATTTAATTTTGGAATTAATTTTAGATTTTGAAACGATGTTAAATTATTTGGAATAAAATTATTAAGATTATAATAATCATAAAACTAAACTAGGTTTGAAATATATTATTCCTGCTTTGTTCTAACCTCAAACATGCCTTGTTCTAATCTTAGGATAGTTGTCAAACATCTTTTATTCCAGTCCTAGAATAAGCCTATTCCAAACCTAGGATATATTTTTTTTAATCACCAAACACTGCCTATTCTACTCTTAGTCTCTATTTAGTTGGGCTTATACCAGTAATATTTTTGTCAGTAGAGCTTTTTCTATAGATCTTTTTTTAGAAGAACTTTTCTAAGAAGCTAGTTGACTATTTAACTGTCATTTAAAAAAGAACTTTTTTTAAAGAGCTTTATACAGTAGACTATTTGACAACATAAAAATAAAAAATATTTTTAATTTTAACTATATTTTATTTTGTAGTAAAAATTATTTATGTATATAAATATTGTTTAAAGTATATTAAACAATAGACAAAGCACAATATATTAATTATTATATAATTTTAAACCATATGAAACATAAATGAAAATAAATCTAACCAAATCTTTTATATGAATTATAACATAAGTAAAACTAATATCAAAAATAAATATTAAAACATATAAAAAAGCCAAATAATAGTATATAAATCCCAAAATAAATATTCAAATTGAGTAAATAATTAAATATATAAACAAGAAGTGCTAGCTCCACTAGAGCTTAAGCTTATTTATAATAAGGTTTGGACATTTTAGTAAATTAAATTCTAATTTTGATTAAACTTTAATTACAATTACAAATAATTATAATTAAATACTAATTATTTTCAAATAAAATTTAATATTTCATATTGATCCTTATTTATTAAATGCCTCATATTCACTCATAAAATTTATCAAGCTTTACAAGCAAGTCCAACTTGATTAAAATATCTTTTCTTTCTTTAACCTATTCTTTATGTGAGACCCATTAGGTTCTCAAATATGTTAACAATGATTATAAATTATAATAATTATAAATTAGAATTAGAATTAGATAAATTAAAACTCCTTTTAATTTATCTTTAATTCTTCAATTAAACAATTTATAATCATAGATTAAGATTAGTGTCTAGCAATAGATTATGATCGCTCAAATATTTGGGATAGTTTAATTTATTTTTAATTTCTCAATTAAACAATTTATAAACACCTGTTATGCTAACTATAACTTACGCAATCCAAGTAAATCAACATCATATATTTAATTATTTTGTAGCTAATGCTACAACCTATTTGAGCGAAACAATGGGAATAACTTATAAAAACCCCTATGGTTTACAATACAATAAATCTAATATATGCTCTCCTACAAGTTTATAGTAATTTATGTATCTTATACAAGCTTTTAAAATTTTTTAATACACAGACTTAAAGATTTATCAACCCGTTGTCTTTTAGAATTAATTACAATAAATTTCTATGTTATATAGTTATTTTTTAAAAGAAAAAATTTATAGTTTGAATTTTAATAGAAAGTTTACATTATTTATAATATCAATAAAATTAATTATGTTACAAATTTAATAAAAATTTATAAAAATAAATACTTTGCATTGAATTGTGATGCCGTTTTTATAATTTTATCAAGTAATATAATATATTAGAAAGGATATATTTAGGTCTCGTGAGGGATAAGTTGAAAATAACAATATTAGGTGATGTTTTATTCCTCTGGCTCAAATATTTCACAATAGAATCTTGCGACCACTCTTTAACAATGTTGCGTGGAATTTCTCCGAATCTTAGCTACGACTCGAAAATGTGACACGACACATTTTAAATCTGAACCAGAACGAAAAATAAAATGTTTTATTAATAAAAGATCAGATAATTATTTGCATTTTAGTAGGAACTAGCAATGGAAAATGAGCCACGTATACCTACCCCGTGATACGGAAAATCTATGGACCAAATCCGTATGCATTTACAGCCAAATTCCATACATTCCAAGAACGCGCGTAAGGATCACGTACATTGTTCATGCATTTGAATTGAAGCCCGTATTTATTGGGACAACAATGGACTGACTCGTAGATTTAAATTTAAGTATTTTTAATAAGCCAATTTATAAGCTAAATCAAGCTTAGAACAATCAATACTCAACTTTAGTTTTGTTTAAAAAAATTAAGCATAGACGGGCAGAATTTTTGGATTCTATTAAGTAGATGGTTAAGGGACGAAGTAATGATCTTTTGATTTGTAATGTATCTTTAAAGCTACTCTCGTTATTACCATCATTAATTCTTATATTTTCTAATTTATAATAAAGACAAAGTGATTAATTATTGGTTTGTATAGATAGAACAGGAAGTAAAAAAAATTAATTAATTATTAAACATACAAAAAAAATACAGGAAGCAAACACAAGCATGAATTATACACCATTACTAAAAGATGTGCTAAATTAATGTAAATAAAATGAAAACTAATTCATTATTCTAATTATTAAGATAATCATATAACAACATACATTTTGATTAAATGTGCTATGAGTTACTAATTTTATATTAAAATTCGATTATTAAGCATATCACTAATCTTAAAAATTATGTTATTGTGTCTCTATTAAAATGAGAATAATTGAAATTTAATTAGGTCTTTAGCGTGTAGAATGAGAATGACTCTTTGGATTTGAAGATTAAATTTCTCATATACCGATTTACTTCTAACTTAAATTATGGCCTTGTTGTAAATTTATTGATACTTTTATTTAAAATTTACCAAATCCTAAATATTTATTATGGTTAAGTTTAATTCATGGGTAAAACACTTTAGGATTAACATAATTAATTCAACCAAATTGAATTTGAAATGATGTAATGCGAACAACTTTTACATATTTGACCTAATCTGCGAGTACGTCACAAAGGATTAAACTGGAATTTTTGACCTAACAAACAAGTTTGGTTGTACCAAAGTCCGGCGATTATTGCAATGTTTTTTCTAAATAATTTGATTATTAGAAAAGATAAATTATATTTTAAATTAAAAATTTTACCTAATTTTATAATATTAAATAAAATCATCAAAAAGACCAACAAATACTCAAAATTTCAAATTATTACTCAAAGCTTTTGGCTAAAGATTATTTCTGATTGAGAGGCGAGTTTTGAGGGTGTGGTATTGCTTTTTCTGCTTTGTGTTGTTCCTTTGGTTTTATCCTTCGTAGTACCTCTGTTGGCAAGAGATTCTGGGTAATCTCTAGCTGTGTATATAACCTATTCATTTTCGTATAAAGTTTTCTGATTTACCAAAAAAAAGATTATTTTTGATATAATTATTTATTTGTCATTAGCTTTAATAATTGGTGGGCTTAGATCAAATCGAGTCAAGGAGGTGCAGTTTGAAATCGAGTCGACGCTTCGTTGCATTTGAGTTGGGTGACTCTTACATGGATTCGAGTCTGCTTGAGTCATCTAAAACAATATTTTTTTAGTTGCCGGGATCATCCAAAATGCCATCATCTTGATCATTCAAATAATTTTAAACGGCGCCATTTTATTTTCATTTCTTAAAATAAGGTTGTCTTAAATTTAAAGACCAAAAATAATATTATTTTAAAAATAAAAATAAAATAATGTCAATTTTCTAAAAAAACGTTTGAACCATTCAAAATGAAATTTGAACCAACTACCCTGTGTAATACGTAACGGTATCTTAGTTACGTATCCTGGATCAAACGTGAAAGGGCAAAAAACGAATAAATATGGAAATACCTGATTTCATTCTCCGTAACTTCAAACGAACTTTCCGAAGCTTATACGAGCGCGAATTCACCGCCGCCTTCACTAGAATTGTTCTCTGAGACGCTAGTAAGTTCTTTTTATAGTTTTCTCAAAACGTAAGCTTTCTTAACAGGTCAGTAAATCATTATGCTTACGATTGATATAAGTAACTACAGGAGACCTTAACTTTTATATATATAACATCCATATTGGGCTTCCCCATCACAAGACCAATATGGGTCAGGTACACACTAATTGAGATTTATTTTTCACACGGACTTCAACCCATTGATTTAGATCATTTATTGGGCCTCTTTATTATCTTTATCTAGATCAAATTACGTAGCTTAACTGATAAGTTATTGAAAAATCAAAACATACAATTAATAGTTGTCCAACTTTATGAGAAAGGATAAAATTGTCCAACATTCTCTCCCTTGGACAAGCATTAATTGCAGTTTTGACCCAAATTTAAAAACAATTTTAAAAGTCGGTTAACCCACGTTACTGAATTAGTCGACTAGGTTTAAAAAAAACATTTGATCCAAAGATAATGAAAGTCTATCATTCCATCCTGCAAGGTTTTCGATACTGAATAGTATCAAATGCATATGTCATGTGTGACACAAATCCGATATAATCACATATACCTAATACCTCACTAATACAAATACATACTCAATGTATGCACTCTATGAGAGGCCTGATAAGTGTTTAGATCTGTCTCGGTGAATTTGAATACCTAGGACAAAAGATGCTTCACCAAGGTCCTTTCTAACAAAATGTTTGGCCAAAAATTGCTTAACCTTATACAATATGGCCAAGACATTTGACGTGAGCAATATATTCTCCACATGCAGTAATAAGAAGATAACTTTGCTCTCCCTGACCTTATAGTAAAAGCATCCTTTTAACTGTGTTTTCCATGAAGCCAAAAGAGGTCACAACCTCATAAAATGTAAGGTATCATTTTCGGGAGGTTTGATTTAATCCATATATTGATTTACATAACGCGCAAACTATGTCAGTTCCATTTGGACCCTGAATCCTTTAGGTTGTACCATATAGACCACTCCATAAAGTTCTTTATTCAAGAAACAGTTTTGACAGCCATCTGATGTAACTTTATATCATCATGAGCTACAATTACCTTAATAACTCAAAATGTATCTGACGAGAATACGAGAGAAAAGGTAACATAAAGTCAACCTTTCTCCCTGAGTGAACCATTAGGTAACTAAGCAAGCCCATAAATCACTGAGCTCTATCCTGAAATTCTTTAGGTCCAAAAATTCATTTACAACTAACGAGTTTATAGTTCTACTTCAAATCAACTAGCTCCCAAACCTTACTATGCTTCATGGCTTACATCTCATTAGTCATTGCATCCCACCACAGATCTATATTGGGTCCAAAAATAGCTTCTATAAAAGTAACTGAATTCAAAACATGTCTAATATCATAGTCCTGTTCACCTGATAGACCATGAAATTAGATGGGATAGCAAGTCGTATCATTCTAGTGGGTTTACATAACTGCATTAGATCTTGTACCCCTAGGAATTACTGTGTACAGGTATGGATTCTTGTTTCTATACAGGTACGATACAGAGACCTAGATCTACCGAATCTAACTATATGAGTAGCAGGTACATAATAACTGTAGTATCTGCCCTGTTATCATCCGAAGGGTCAACGGGCCCACCATCATCATAGACATCGTATTCCAAAAACTTAGTTATTTGTGATTCTACTATTCCGATCCCTCCTTATTTACAGTAAAAGTTGTATCTTTAAAATGGTCGAGATATCTTACTAAATAAAAATGAACTTAACGAGCATGTAATTTTTTTTATAAGGATTAAACTATCTCGGTAGGCCTGCCTCATACACAAATGTGTGCAAAGCTAGGTCTCCACACTTTTAGATAATCAGGTAGAATAGCCCTATTCTGCATCGACCTTTTCAAATCCTTTAGGGTGTAGTTATGCCTTTCGGTAACACATCATTTTACTCAGAACTACCTGACATAGTGGATTAAATCACTATTCCAAGTAATTCCATATATCTAGCAAACGAACCTTTTTGAGTTCTGAAATACCATGTTTGCCATGATATTATTCTCCACGGTCAAATCTGACTATCTTGATGTATTTTCCCAATTGGTTCTCAATCTTCAGTTTTTAAGCAAAAACACATAACTGTAATGGGAATAATCATCAACAAATGTCAAAATACATTTAGAATTGCACAATGCAACTGTATAAGGTCTATCGATATCTTTATGTATCAGAATCAACAGGTCAAAAGCATGAGTTGACCTTAATATCTTTATTAGTCAACTTAACCCTATAACAATCAGCATATGTTCCCAGATCATCATAATCTAGAATTGAAAAAAGCTTTCCTTGATCAACCTCTCAACCTTAGCTCTGGAAATGTGGCTTAAACTTTTATGCCACACCATGTATGACTTCTCATTCATCAGGGCTCATCATTTCGTAACTTGTTTGGCAAGATACGAAGAAGCATATATCTAATTCGGGGTAAGATACATTCTATACAAACCATATGACAAGAAAGTTGTACCATTATGTTTTGCATTAAACAACAACTGTACAACAGAAGCATTAAATATAAAACATTAACCCTCTTTGTCCAAAATTGATCAAAATATCACATATAAAATGTGTCGTGTAAAACCCAAATAAAACTTACTACAAGGTTCAGTACATACATTTCCCATAAATATTACTTCTACTTCTTTACTACTATGAACCATCAGTTCCTCCTTTCTTTCATTTGGCTTTATCCTGGATATGAACCAGTGCATCGTGGAAGCATCGTGATAAGATGTTCCACTATATAGCCACCAAATACTTAATGTGACTATCGCAAATTAGATTCATAAATTGATAAGCCAAGGAGTTACCTGATGGTCTCAGTCTTTCCTTCTAGGCCTTATACCGCTAGTTTCTTCATGTCATACGGACCTTTACCAGCATTGGATTAACCAGCATTAGCATGCATGTGGAGAAGATTTAGTCTTTCAACCTTTGATCTTAGCAGGCTTCATCTTTAACTTCCCTTTAGTTTCTTTGAGGGCTGTAAGAGTAGCAAACTTGAGTTTCTCTTCCTCAGCAACGCAATGGGCAACCAAAGTATTGAAGTCCCATTCCTCATCCAGGGAGTAATATGTCATCACTAGATTACTAAACTCTGGAGGGAGTGTATTCAGATTCTAGTGAACAATGAGGACATCAGGAAGAGGAATATTTAACATCTTCAGTCTACTATGAAGATGGATCATTTTTTATATGTACTCCATTACTCCCCCTTCTCCTGTATATCTTATGGAGCATAATTCTTTCATCAAGACATTTGTCTCAACATTAGGTGAGACTGTGTACCTTTGGGAGACATTATCAAGAAACTCCTTTACTATGTCTGTGTCCGGAAGTCCACTAAGCAGATGGTTAGGAATGAATTTCTTAATGGTCATAAGACTTAATCTGTTAGACCGATCCTAGGCTTCATAGGCTACTTTGTGAGCTTTCGAGCTCATGGATGTAGTTGGAGATGGCCTATCCATCTGTATGGCCATATCAACCTCATCTATCTCCATAGCGTTCAATACATCATTTGTCTACTTCTACGTATTGAAACCGGCTAGGGTTTTAATAGTGATGCTGATTTTATTGATCAAAAAGTTGACTGTAAAATGACAATATTTAAATCAACGCAAATGTAGGATAACAAGGATACTCAAAGTCATTAAACGGTATCTTTACTGAAAATCCAATCACACATATTATGAAACACGTATGGACTTAATACATAAAATATGTAACTATACCTCCATATAAAAGCGATCATAGTACAAACCATCAACTCTCATGACACTACCACTTGTGGGTGAATAGATTATTCAAACAATGACTTTCCTCTATTCAATGCCTTTGTGCACATCTCAAAATCTCATGTAAGGCCAACACCTGTGGGCAAAATAACCAAACATGAGACCAGAGATATCCCCTAACGTGTAAATAAAAAAATTCAAAATACTGACTCGAAAGGCCATTGCGGTGACTACATCTTTATTAGCACTCAAAAAGTCCAAAAACACAAAGGATACATCTTTATATCATTCTCACATTTTTTGTGGGTATATGGTATGTGACAATATAACATTAATAAAAGTAAAAATTCGAATGCACAGCCTCATTCTCATACACTCGTGCTGAAGACATTCTCTCAAAACTTTATTTGACATTTTTGTAAAGGAAAAATCTCAATAGAGTGACTATCGTGCATCACTGGACACTGAACCGACCACCCAAGACACGAGAACCTCATGTATCTCCCTTATGGTAAGTTCGTTACACAAAAATTCACTGAAAAATGGCTTCAGAATGTCTTCATTCTTTTTCTGAGTAATTATCATACGATTCCGAGCACTGAATATGAGACCGGAGATACAAAAACTTGAAGTATCTCATCATGTGATGTTCGAAGCATGAAAATTCACTTAAAATCAGATTCAGAACGCCTTAATTCCCTTTTATGGAGTTAAACTTTAATTTATTACTAATATAATAAATCCAGAAAATAGAAAAATTCACTTTATGAATTTTTTGGATCTGAAAACTGACCGAAAATACCCTGGGGCACCCTTACGGGAAATCTGAAATTTTTGTGTGTTTTTTTAAAAACACTTTAGCAAATTCTGTACGCCTAACGTTAGCTGCATGTGTAGAGGATGCGCTCACGTCAAAACGTAAAGGACGCGTCTGGCGCATGTCGAGCATACGCAACGACCCGCAAATGCTCCCACCGACGTTGGCGCGTGCGTCGCACGGGTCAGACACGCGTTCGGTCAGTATTGTGCAACTAACACAAGCATTCAACGCGTTGCTTGCAAAAGGTGATTTTCAGCGAGTTTTTGGTCAGTTTTTCGAGCTCCCAGGCTCGTGTTCACGCCGTTTCTCAAGGCTAAATATATGTATACTACTTTTATGCAATAAAAAGCAAGAAAAAACGAGAAATATAAGTTAAATCTCCGAAAGCCTTATGGAGAGAAAATTGAAAAATCTTTGTTTTAACCACCCGATCACGTCACCGCTCTGATACCATATGTAATATGTAACGGTACCTTAATAACGTATCCCGGATCGAATGAAAGGGCAAGAAACGAAGAAATGCCGAAATACTTGATTTCAGTCTCCGTAACTTCAAACGAGCTTTTCGAAGCCGAAACGATTGTGAATCCACAGTCGCCTTCACGAAAATTGCTCTCCAAGACAAGAGTAAGATCTTTCTACAGTTTTCTCAAAATGTAATCTCTCTTAACGGATCAGAAAATCTTTATGCTAATTGATATGAGCAACTGCAGGAGACCTTAATATTTATATATATAGCATCCATATTAGGCTTCCCTATCACAAGACCGATATGGGTACAGTCCACACTGATTGAGATCTATTTTCTATACGGACTTTGACTCATTGATTTAAATAATTTATTGGGTCACTTTATTATCTTTATCTGGATCAAATTACGATAAGTTATTGAAAAACCAAAAAATACAATTAATAATCGTCCAACTTTATGAGAAAGGACAAAATTGTCCAACATCCTAATCCTAATCCTAATCTCATACCTTCGTTGAAGTTGAACGCATAATTCAATGCAGGGACGGATTCAGAAATTTTTATGAGTGGGGGCAAAATTTAACTCGAGGCAAAAAAAAAATTAGTGGGGGCAAAATTTTAATGGGAGCAAAATTTTAATTTTTTTTATGAGTTCAAAACTTAAAATAATAAATTTTTCATGTAAAATTTTTTGAAGTCAATGGAGGTAAGTGCTACTGTGGCTCCGTCCCTTATTCAATGCACCATGCCCCATGTTTGTTTCTCTCAATATAAAAATAATATTTCATTTCAAAGATAACTAGAATTTTTGAAATCTTCGATTTTTTGAAATTGTTGCCGAGTATGATTGTAAGGATAGCAAAAGAAAGAATTGCAAGGAGATTAAAAGAAAGACTTGTGTTAGCATGAAGATATTTTTTAAGGCTACAATAAAAAATATTTTCAAGTATGAGAACGTCAATTAATATTTTAATCCTTACAAATTCTAAATTCCTGCGATATTCTAAACCAAAACCAAAACCAAATTATTCAAAAGATATAAATTAAACAATCTATAAGTTAAAACCACAGTTTTAAGAGCTTGAGCGTGACAAGTTATTGGACACCTTCTTCGGTTTCTTAAAAAAGGACGTTATTTAATAAAGTACAAAGAAAAATATGAAGAAAAAAAATTGTGCTGTGCCAGTATCCTGCATTTTATATAGATAGAGGCTTTCTATCTCTCTCAACTTTTGGAGCGCCAACAAAACACCAGAGATCTACCAAAGGCTAAAGATCAAGGAAGGAAGACTTGCGATAATAACACGACAAATTTGCCCACTGCAATTTACAAAGTGGTCCTCATCAATTGACATTTGATAACGAGATGCGCCTTTCAACTCTTTCACTCCTGTACTACAAATGTACAAACCTAAAGTGGGCCCCTACGTACTTTCCTCCTTATCCTACGCACCTCCTTCTTCCCCTTGTTTTTCTTTTATCCATTGCAGTGCACACGAAAATTCTAGTGCAAGTGCAACTCATTTAACATAAAGATTAAAGAAACAATTGTAAACCCAAAACCCAACATGGCATTGCCAACTTCAATTACTTGGAGCAGAGATGAAGAGAGAGCTTTTGAGAATGGAATTGCAATGCACTGGGTTGATGGAGACCCCAGTGCAGAGCATTGGGGAAAGATTGCTTCTATGGTTCCTAGTAAAAGCCTTGAGGAATTGAAACAGCATTACCAAGAACTAGTAGAGGATGTTGGTGCAATAGAAGCAGGAACAATACCACTTCCTATTTACGTAGGAGAGGAACCAACTTCTTCCTCAACTGAGGATTCTCCTGCAAATTCCTCTGAAAAGAGACTCAATTGTGGTTTTGGAAATGGGAGTTTTCTGGGGTTAGCACATGACACATTCCTACATGGAGGAAAAGGAGGAGCAAGGTCTGACCAGGAAAGAAGAAAAGGGATTCCATGGACAGAAGAAGAGCATAGGTAACTCCAGACCAATACCCCCTTTTTGTGTCTAGCTACTGGAGTTCAGGAAGTTTTGAGTCTTTTAAAGCATGGATGCTTAGAAATTCACTCACAATTCTCAACATCCTTTGCCTTCAAACTGTATTTAATCCAGCAGTTGTAAAGATTATAGACTGCCTTTCCTTTAAGAGTTGAACTTAACCATTTTGTTCATTCTTGTTCTTATGAATTGAAAAAACAGCCAAATCTTTCTTTGGAAATTACAGCACCATAATTGGGAATATGTCTGACCATTTTTTTCAAAATAATTTTCCAGGCTATTTTTACTGGGTCTTGAAAAGTTCGGGAAAGGGGATTGGCGAAGCATATCAAGAAACTTTGTGATTTCTAGGACTCCTACTCAAGTGGCTAGTCATGCTCAGAAATACTTCATTCGCTTGAACTCCATGAATAGAGATAGAAGAAGGTCTAGCATCCATGACATTACAAGTGTGAATAATGGAGATGTGTCCTCTCATCAGCCACCAATTACAGGCCAACAGGCTAACACGAACCCAACAGGTACAGGCGGAATTGGCTCGGCGGTGAAGCACAGGGCCCAACCACATATGCCTGGTTTAGGCATGTATGGTGCACCAGTTGGACACCCAGTTGCAGTTGCTGCTCCTCCAGGTCATATGGCCTCTGCTGTTGGGACTCCTGTTATGCTTCCACCTCCTGGGCACCACCACCCTCATCCTCCTTATGTTGTTCCTGTTGCTTACCCAGTGGCACCGCCTCAGACTCAGACATTGCACCAGTAACTGATGATACACTTCTCCTATTCTTTCTTATCAATGGCCGAAAGATAATACCATCTTGGGCCAAACTGCAAAGGTGATAAATCTTATTTGGACCCTTCCAACTGATTCATTCATGAACAGTCATGCATTCAGCATTCAATTTTGTAATTACATAAGACTAGGGAAATTATTCGCTTCCCTATCCTCTTCCTTGGTTTTAACACATCTTCTTATTTCTTTTTGAAGAGACTGGGAATACAAGTCTCAACTGGGCGACCTAAAAGTCTCATCCTTAACTGTATTCCTTATCTTTCAAATTGTTAGGTATTTAATCATCTTTCCTTCTTTTACCAACCATTTGTAGTGTTTGTATCTCCATATATCTTCTCTTCAGAGATAGACACAACCCATTTATTAATATAATCATTTGGAATTTTCTTAATACAGAAATTGTCATGAAACACATCAAACAACATGATAAAAGTTTTTGTGAAAAAGGAATAAATAATCCTTCAAAGCTCAAGGATTTTGTGAGAAAAGAAAACCCGTGGGTTTTTTTGTACGTTGGAGACTAAAATTAGAAAAGAAAATCTTCATAAGTTGGGATGTTTGAGCAGCAAGTGAAAGTTCATTACAAACCATCAAATCATGCTTATGGAAGGATCATAATAGCTTATGATGGTAACTTTTTGAAACTTGAGGTATTGGAGTCTAGTCAGCAGTATATGCACGCTATGCTTTATTTCAAAATGGAAAATTCATGGGTTTTAGCTACTTTTGTCTATGGTTTCAATATTGTATTCCAAAGAACTGACCTATGGAATTTCTTAAGAAGGATCAAGCCTTCAGTGAACTCCCCTTGGATGGTATGTGGTGATTTTAACACTACTTTGTAGAGGACAGAGGTAGAAGGAAATTTTAACCTACTCAACTACTCCCCAGATATGCATGACTGTATGTAGGAGGTAGAACTTATTGATCTAAAAGCAGAAGGTCATAAGTTTACTTGGACAAATAAACAAACTTTTATTTGGAACATTAGGAAAAAGCTAGACAGAGTTTTCGTAAATGTGGAATGGCTAAATTCTTTTTCAAGAAGCTCCGCAAAATACCTAGACCTTGGTATCTTGGATCACACTCCTATAAAGTTAGTAGACTTGTTTACCTCCTACAGAGTCCAATACCCCTTCAGATTTAATAATTTTTTGGTTAACATGGAGGGTTTTCAAGAAGCTATACAAAACTATTGGAGCATGGATATTATGGGACTAAGCAATACACTTGTATCCAAAAGCTCAAGGCCATGAAGCTCTCCTGAAGATTCTTAACGGGAAGAGAGGACCGAATCTTACTAAGGAGATTGAATTCTCTAGGGATAAACTCTTTTCTATTCAAAAAGCATTGACAGAAAACCCCTTGGATGGAGATCTAGCAACAGCAGAGAAGGAAGCTCTTAAAAACTATTTGGAAGTAGTGGAAAATCAATACTCTTTACTGAAGTGAAGAGCTAGGATAAACCGGTTAAAGGAGGGAGATAGATGTACAAAATTTTTCCTCAACTCTATGTTAGCCCAAAAGCATACTAACAGAATTACCTTCATTAAAATAGAAGCTGGAATGGAGGTATTTGGACAAGAAGATTTAGCAAAGGAAGCTATAAATTTCTACAGTAGGCTACTTGGATCAGATTCTCTCCCAATTGAGTTGGAGTGTGACTTTAGCCAGTTTGTAACCTCTAAGATTCCGAATCATGAATTTAATGGGTTAATAAAACCTATTACAGATCAGGAAATAGATAAGGTTGCCTTTAGCATGAATGGATCTAAAGCCCATGGCTTGGATGGATTAAATGGTTTCTTCTATCAGAAAACTTGCAATAGTTTGGATGGACTGGTCAAAGAGGCAGTGCAGGAGTTCTTCCTAAAAGGGGTGTTACTAAAAGAAATAAACAAGACCTTCCTATGCCTAGTCCCTAAAAACTCCAGCCCGAAAACTTGGAATGACTACAGACCTATTTCGTGTACAAACTTCCTATACAAGATCATTGCTAAGATATTGGCAAATAGGATGAAGGAGGTCCTAAAATTTCTCATTAGTGAGAATCAAGGGGCTATTATGACAAGCAAAGATATAGGGGACAATATTCTGATTGTTCAAGAACTACTAAAAGGGTATAACTGCAGGAGAAGTCCCCAAAATTGCATTATTAAAGTTGATCTACAGAAAGCTTTCGGTAGTGTGAATTGAGGTTTTTTACTAAAAACATTAGAGATAATGAATTTTCCCTTAACCTTCATTAATTGGATCTAACAATGTATATCTACTGCTTCTTATGAGATAACGATTAATGAGTGTCCTACGGGATTGTTTAAGGGGAAAAAAGGCCTTAGGCAAGGGGACTCTCTCTCCCCTACCTATTCCTAATCTGTATGGAAGTCTTCACTCAGCTGCTCAAACACAATACCTCAACTGAACCAAAAATTAAATATCACTCTAAATGTAAAGAAATTTCTCTAGCCAGTTTATGTTTTGCAGATGATCTTATTTTCCTAAGCAAGGAAAATGTTTAATCAGTCTCTCTTTTGATGAAAACTCTCAATCAATTTAAAGAGATGTCAGATTTATATGTAAATCTCCACAAGTGCTTTATCATACTTTCCAAGAGTGCTTCTCACCTCTCAAATGTTTTAGCTTAAGCTACGGGTATGGAAACTAAATCTCCTCCTCTACATTACTTGGGGATTCCTATCTCATCTAAGCGGCTTAGATTCTATAAATGTCTTTGCAATATCCCAGATCACCAGCTTATAGATATTGTCCGCTTTGGGCCTTGGCCCAGCCAAGCCCTCACGGTTTTACTTTTCCCGAGGCCTTCCCAAGAGGTCA
>JAOSBL010000007.1:16299256-16311849 GCA_027568915.1 Erythroxylum roraimae
TTCTTGCTTTATATACCAATCAATTGGAGGGTACTATTCCTGTTTCTCTCTGTAACTTGAGCAATCTTTGTATACTTTATCTATATAAAAATAAATTATCTGGTCTCATTTTTCTTTAAATTAGAAATTTATCAAATTTAGTTAGACTTGACGTGAGTGTAAATAATTTAATAAGTTTAATTCTTATCACATTTGGTAATGAAAAATTGAAAGTGTTAATTGTTTCGCAAATTTTTCCGTAAAATTCTTTGACACGAACAACACAAAACCAAGCAAAAACGAAATAATAAGAACATCATAAATTTGATAACGCAGTTCGGCACACTTTTCCTACGTCTGCGGGGCTCTCACTTAGATTAATAACTTTCACCGAAGTACAATAGATTTACACAAGATCACCCTAGAGCAACACGGCTCAATCCTTGTAACTATCTCTCAACTTCACTTCCCGTGAAAATTTTTCACACTCGATAACACGACCGACTCGTGTTAACCTCGTCAGAGGATTTTTCTGACTACTTTCACTCAAACAATAATTAATAAAAATAACTCAAGTATTTAATTAACTAAGAACTGAATGACAAAATACTTGAGACAAAAGAAAGACTTCCCTATGGAATTATCTTCTCGAAATAATCCAGCTGAAACTCTTCACCATAGCTAATTCTTTTTTCACAAGAACAAGTCACAGTGTTTCTTCAATTAATAATCAATACCCACTTCACCGTAGATAATATTCACTGTGTCATAAACTTACACCATAGCCACGGTTCATCAAATAGCAGAGAATCACTTCAATTTGCTTAATTAAAAAGACGTTCATGACATCAACTCTTGCTGACCAGCGCTTACACTGTAACTCACAAATCAACTTCACCGTGGCAATACTTGACGCACTTCACCTTAGGTGCTTTACTGTAGCTTCAATCACCTAACCTATCACGTTGCCTTGCAATCTTCATAGACCCATGCACAAAACAGACTCACTGTTTAATTAAACAACTAACTCTCCTCAAGTCAATCTCACACACGCATCTTCACCACTTTGTCGCCCACACACTCATGTGTTTTAGTAGATTTCTTCAGTGATGAGGAGATGTGAGCAACACGCATCTTTTGAATTACTACCGTGGATCCAATCTATCAACCAATGAGAGTCTCATTATAACACCACCACTTCAACAGCTTCATTAATATTTATCGCAACCGCAACATCCCAAATACAAATCCATCCAATTTACTCACGTGTCCAACCATATGATAATTCCTAAAAGTTATATCTTATATGTCTAATTAAAATGCCAAAAATAAATAAAAGATATATATAACATATCCTAAAAATCTCCCCATTTTTGGCATTTTTGTTGTAACTCTAGAACCCCACATAGATAAACATAATTGGACATATAACGATGAAATTCTCAATGATGAAATCCTCAATGCTCCCCCTCAATGTAATATTCAATTACATATTACATAATCATAAGTCAACTTCAGTCAACAAAACATAGAGAACAAGAAAAAAAATACAGTCTTATCTCTCCCCCTTTGAGACAATAAATGCCAAAAAGACGAAATTAAGAAGTGCCGACGAAATGAAGAACTCGCTGCTTCAAATTATGAAGTGCATTAGCAACTACTTGAATAATACCTTCAATCCTCTCAATTTCAGAAAATATAGCTGCATGAGGATTAACAGTAGATGTCCCCGTGGCATTCGAGGGACCCAAATCAACATATGGCAAATCTACCACCTGTGGTTGCCGAAAAATCCGGGGAGATATATTCATCAATGCCACCAACTCAAGCATGCTCGACTCAATCCTGGGAACTTCATTAGCATACAAAAACTGTAAGATCAAGCATGTAAAATATAATAAAGAATGTGGCTTACTCTCAATAGCCAACATTGCCTCAATAGTAAGACGACCAAGATTGAATCTCACGCCTATACCAATCGCATAAAGTAACTTGGCCTGTGCCTGATAGACAGTCACAACATGCATGCTTGGCATCCAATTTGCCACAATCAATTTAAATAGCACAAAATATTTTTGGGTCAGCATAGATGAGCGAAGAACAGAACTAGATGGCCATGCCGTCAATTTACCCCCAGTTAAAACCGTAGCAATAAAGTCATTGGACATAGTCCACTCATCATCATACAGCAAATCACCAATCAAGTTATCAAAACCCAAAAAAAAATTAAAACGAGTAGCGTCAAAATGAATTACCCGACCCTGCACATATACAACTCCATAAGACACATCATCCACATTTAGAATATCACAAGTTAAGTTGCAATAAAATTCCTTTACCATATTCGAGTCATAGTGCTTCGGGAGAAGTGAAGCTTGCAACAAAGTGCGCTCCGATAGTAAAATATGCAATTCGTGTTGCTGAAATTCATCCAAGTTGATTGGTCAATCAAAAACAAACCCAACATCCTTGAGGGTACTCCATTTCTGCTCTGCTGCGGGAATGTAAAATTTGAAAGAAATGGCATTATCCACTTTCAGTCGGATAGAAGAATGATGGCGAGGCGGGCGAAAAATTTTTCGATGTCGCATCTTTGTTCATTTCAGAGGAGCCTTAAGAGGCGCAGGTGATGGAGTAGATGCTGTGGGAGTTGCGTCAGAATCCAAATCGGGTTCTTCAACCACAGATAAAATAACTCGTGTTACATCATAAAGTGGATCGTCTTTATCCTGGATGGAGGGGATGTCAGGAATGTCAATAGGAGCTGTCAAAGAAGACCCAGTCCCAGTAAAACTTCTGCCGGATGCCAGATTCAATAGTAAGCAACTTGAGCGTCACGTTGGAGTAGCTGTTCGTTTATCAGAAATGGAAGAGACGACCTTCTCCTTGTTCGTTCCCATAGTGATGGGCCACAACCAATTACTCCAACCACAATCAATCAACAATCAACAATAAGCAATCAGAAATCAACCACAAATAGTCAGAAAGCAACCACAATCAGGAAAAAAAAACAATTTGAAAATCAGTAGGCTCCAACGTCAATCGATCCAGGTCCAACAAACCAATGGGTTCCAACTATAATTTAGCATTCAAATTCAACCACAAGCCAGTAGAGTTCAACCATAATCCGTCAAGTCCAACCACAATCAAGCAGTGAAATTCCGATCACAAACCAGTAATATTCAGCCACAATCGATCAAATGGAATCAAACTAAAGAGAACAGAAACAATACTAATGTTGACCGTACTCCATGATGAAGAGGATAGGAACCAATTTCGGTTCTAAATCTGAAAAAGTAAGGAAACAGTACCGAAATGGGGCTTTTTCCACGGTAAAACAGAATAAAGCAAGTTTGGGTTCGTGAGATGGGAGACACTACTGCTAACGTCAAATCTGAAGAGTGAGTTGTGATAGAGAATGCTAAAGACGGAGAGAGCTCGATTGTTGCTAGACGTCTAGAAAGTTACCCAACTTAGTCTTCCCCTGTGAATCAACAACGTGGAATGGCTAGCGTAAAGCAGTGGCATCGATGGGCTGTTGAACTGAAGGAAATTGAAGTAAGAGTGAATGTTGTCTTCTTGCTTGGAGCTGCGGCAAAGATGTTGGAATGAAGGAGATGAAGCAGAGGTGTTCTTGCTTGGAGCTGCGGCAGTATAAGGAGGGAAGTGAAAAATAATTAGCCTTTGTTTGGATCCTTACTTGCACAAGGGAAAGGAAAGGAAATATTGAGGAGAAAAGAGGAGAAAAGAATGGAAGAGAAATGAGATTTCCTTTTCCTTGTTTGGAAAAGAAAATAGGAATTATGAACGGATAAGAATGACGTTGCATTAGTTAAGGAAGTGAATTTGTGACAAATTTCAAGTTTTCATAGGGGTAGGATTTGTATTTTGACTTCAGGGGAAATTCTAGAATAATTTAGGTAGAACTAGTCAAAATTGTCTTCTTGGAAGTTATAGATGATCTTTCTAGCTTTCCAACGATATAAATTTTGTAATTTTTGGATACCGGAGTGAAAAGATATGATCGTTACAAGATGTGATGTTGCATGGAATGTATGCACAGGACAGCTATGGTAAATGATGAAAAATTGTGGTTTTGATGAACCAAATGGATTCAGAATTGAGAGTTTTATGAGATAAATTTGGTGTTTGAATTGATTTGAAGTGATTTGGCATTAGAAGAGTTGAATTTGGGAAGATTATAAGTGAATATTATGTTAGATTAGATGTAGGAAGCATTGGATAGGCTTTGGAGGAGTTTGGGGAACCCCTATGTCCATTAGACGGACTGTAGGTCCGTTAAACGGACCTTCTCGGGTTTGGGAGGACCCCCAGCTTCACCAATGTCCATTTAGCAGATATGATGTCCGTTAAACAGACCTTCTTGGGTCAAAAATGGCCCCAAGCCTGATAATGTCTGTTAGGCGGACATGTATGTTCGTTTAACGGAAATACACGGGATAGCTACAGTAAATCGTGAGTTTTGACCCTTTAAATGGCAAAATCTCGCTTTGTGGTATTCATGAAAGTTATAGATCTAGAAGTCTTTTTTCAAACAGTCAGAACGAACTCAATTAGACATCTCTGTTGAAAGGTATGGTAATTGTGCCAAGTTAGGTACAATATGATTGAGGTATAAACATGTTCAATTCTTTCGGGCATAACTTTCTCATCCGACCGACAAATGAAGTGATTCTTGAAGCAATGGATTCCTAACACCTTTTGCTATCTCTATATGAAAATTGGTATCTTTTGGAGTTGATTGGAAAAAGTTTGATGGAGAGAAAATGAGGGGTCGATTGGGAGAGCATGATTGGGGTATGAACACATTTTGGCTTTTTAAGCATATCTTGATCTATAGAGCTCTGATTAAGATGGTTCTTGCTTCAAAATAAAATAGAGACTTAGGGATGAAATTTTTCTGAAGAAATAGAGTTCTATTTCCATCTCTAAAAATTTCATTTTCTGGATGGAAGTCAAGTACAGAATACTGTTTCAGTATGAGAACAGTCTAAAAATGGGGCCCAAAATATGTTGTGGTATTATAAAGATCACTTTTTATGACTCAAGAGTTGGGTTCCGGAAGCGGGGTCCAATATTTATGGTATTAGGGCAAGAAGATAAATTATGGGAATACGCTCACGTTTCATGATTTTGCAAGAGGTTCGGCTCTGAAATCAAGCGGGATCCAACAATGAAGTTTGATGGATCACGTACTATACGTGAACACTTCATTGAGATGACAATTATTGCAATAAGACTTAAGTCCTTAGGAATGGAAGTGAATGAAAACTTCCTTGTGCAGTTCATCTTGAACTTATTATTGTCTGAGTATGGTCCATTCCAAATGAACTATACTACTATGAAATAAAAATATAATGTTAACGAGTTGTATGATATGTTAGCTCAAGAAGAGACTAGACTTAAGAATCAAGGAAGCCACTATACTACTTATGTCAAGAATGAAGGAGCTAGTAAGAAAGGTGGAAAGAATCACGAGACGTATGTGAAGAGACACCTAAAAGTTAGCGGGGAGTCTTCTCATAGCCACAAGAAGGAATATGATGAATGCAGATGCCATTTATGTAAGAAGGTTGAGCATTTTCAAAAGGAATGTTCTAAATGTAAGGCATGGTTTAAGAAGAAAGGTAAGCCTTGTGCTTATATATGTTTTGAAATAAAGCTTGCTAAAGTTCCTTTTAACACTTGGTGGATTGATTCTTATTGTACTAATTATATTTCTAATAACTTGCAGTGCTTCTTTAATGATCTAAACCACAAATTCAAATGAAAGATTTGTCTATATGTGTAATAGAATGAGAGTTCCAATGTTGGGACTTATTGCTTATTCCTAAACATTGGATATCATTTGGACTTATGTGAAACTTTTTATATACCTAGTATATCTAGGAATTTAGTTTCTTTATCCAAGCTTAATAGATCTGGATAATCGTGAAAATTTGGTAGGGGTAGTTTCAATTTGTACAAATATAGCCATATGATTAGTAGTTGTGTATTGTGTGATGGTTTATAGAAATTAAACTTTGTTATTGTTTATGCTAAAATTTTGTTGACTTTGAATCCTAGTATTGATATCAAATGTATTTTGATTAATGATTGATATGTTTATTTGTGGCATTAGCGATTGGGACACATTTCCAAAAAACAAATTCAAAGATTAGTAAAGAATGAAATACTTCCTAAATTGGATTTTACTTATCTTAACATTTGTGTGGATTGTATTAAAGGTAAACAAACAAAACAAATAATAAAGAAATGAGCCACAAGAAGCCCTTAACTTTTTGAAATAATTTATATTGATGTATATGGACCATTTGATGTGCCTACTTTTAATAAAGAAAAGTATTTTATCACCATTGTAGATGATTATTCATGTTATGGATATGTCTATTTGCTAAATGATAAATCTTAGGTTGCAAGCATCTTGGAGGTTTATTAATGAGGATGAAAGGCAATTAGACAAAAAGGTGAAAACATTCAGTTATGATAAAAGTGGTGAATATTAGGGTAAATATGACAAAAGTGGTCAAAATATTGGTCTTTTTGCTAAATTCTTTGAAAGACATGGTATTTGTGTGCAAAACATAATGCCAGGTACATAACAACAAAATGATATCTAATATAACTTTATTAGATATAGTTAGGAGTATGATGTGTAATTCAACTTTACCCACTTCTTTATGTCATGTATTTATTGAATAGGTTTCCTAGTAAGGCAGTTCGTGAGACTCTCTTTGAAATGTAAACTGAAAGGAAACCTAGTTTACGGAACCTACATATTTGGGGTTGTTAGGCAAAAATTAGGCATTATAATCCACATAAAAAGAATCTGGATGCAAAAACAATCAGCAACTATTTCGTTATTTATCAAGAGAAGTCTAAAGAGTATATATTTGATTATCCTAACCACATTAAAAGAACTATGGAAAATGGGGTTGTCAGATTCATTAAACATAGAGAAACTAGTGGGAGTGAAACACCATATATAATGGATATTTAAGAAATAGGAGAGCAAGTCCTTAAGGTTGTGCAAGTCCATATGGCTTATACACATGCTGAAGTTGTTGTTCCACAAATTATTGAACTACTTTATAATCATGAAGAACAACAAATTAGTGACCCATTATTTATAATGAAATTGAACATGAAGTGAATGAACCTACATAGGAGAACCACAATAAGTAGCATTAAGAAGGTCTCAACAAGAAAGAAAATCAGTTATTTATGTTGTGGAATTGTCAAAAGGATATAAGAGAATTGATTGTAAATGGGTCTTTAAGATGTGATTCTCTTGGTAACCTAGAATGTTATAAGGCCAATCTAGTTGCTAAATGATTTACTCAAAAGGATGACATTGATTATAAGGAGAGTTTCTCATCATTCTCTAAGAAAGATTCATTCAAAATTATTATGGCTCTAGTGGTGCATTTTGATTCGGAGTTACACCAAATGGATGTGAAAACTACCTTTCTATATAGGGATTTAGATGAAAAAGTCTATATAGACCAGCTAATAGGGTTCATAACGGCTAAAAAGGAACACAATATGTGTAAATTAAAGAAGTCAATAGACAGACTTAAACAAGCTTCCCAATAATGGTATCTTAAAGTTCAATAATATTATTTTTTCCTTTAGATCTAAAGAAAAATACTGTAATCGATGTATATATCTAAAGGTCAATAGGAGTAATTTACTTTTCTAGTTCTCTATGTTGATGATATCTTGCTTGCAGCTAATGATCTTGGTCAATTAAGTAAGACTAAGAAATTTCTCTTTAATCATTTTGAAATGAAATATATGGGTGAGGCAACATTTGTGATAGAAATAGAAATATTCAATGATAGCTCACAGTGATTATTAGGTTTGTCTTAGAAAGCATATATTAATAAAGTATTAGAGAGATTTAGGATGGGCAAGTGTTTAGCATCACTAGTCCCAATTCAAAAAGGGGACAATTTTAGCCTTATGCAATGTCTGAAAAGTGACTTAGAATGAAACAAAATGGAATCAATTCCATATGCATCTATAGTTGGGAGCCTAATATATGCTCAAACATGCACAAGACTAGGCATAAGTTTTGTTGGAGTTATGTAAATATAGTGCCCTGGAAAATGCAACAATATTAACTTATATCTTAATTTTCTTCCAGTTACTTTTGTAATGAAAATATTTATTATTAATAAAACAAAAGAGTTTGGTTTTTATTTGCATGAGCATTATATATCTAGTCATAAGGTACCGAGATTCTTTTGTAATTAATATACATATATATAGAGATGTGTGAAAAACATGTATATTATAAGAATTTAAAATAATTAATTCACAGTTGAATAATCAAGTTGGTTCCTTGATTATGGTTTAGACTAGAGTGTTGCGATTTATCTCCGAGTAAGTAAAAGAGTTTACTTCAAAGGAATGATGAGTTTCATATCATGATAGTAGTTGATTATCGATAATGGCACTATTAAATGAATCTGGAATAAAGTATGTTTTAAAGAATAGTGGGCCGTTACTTTAATCTTAAGACATACAACTTAAGCATTCGTTTATTATGGACCATAATCCTGAAGAGTGGTGAACTCATATGTGTTTCATTATAATTCTTGATATGATCAGAATGGATTTTTACAGAGTATCAATCCAGTGTCTGCATGTTGAAATTATTAATTGAAACATGTATCAAGGAACATTCACTCAAATAAAGACTTTATAGTGATACCATCACTTCTAGATGTTTTACGGAGATTGGTGATTAAACTGGCACTCGTAGTTTGATGGACTAGCTACCATCAAGTCTTAACACTAAGATGAGATCTTGTGTGTTAGTCACCATATAGAGTAAAAGGGGAGATCTAAAAAGAAAAACCAACATAAGGGCAAAACAGTAATTTTATCCTTTATTGTGTGGATGGCTATAATATGGTTCATATTGGAGTTTGCAATTGGACATCTTATTTGAAACATGTATTCTCATAATATTTAGTAGTTCAACAGTTCAACTAATTGTCTTTAGTGGAATGACATTTAATTAATAACCTGGAATTAATTATAATGAGAGTAAATTAATTCTGGGCTTATTAAAGCTTGAATTATATAAGTCCAATTAGATTCCCCATTTGGCTTCTAAAAAGGTTATCAAGCAAAGTAAGAAATACAAATAGAGGTTTTAAAGCCCATGATTGAATGTTGGGCTTACTTTAATTAATTGTTAATTAGAAGCCCATATGAACATTTAGAAATGGGCTAGACTTTGGTTTAATTTGATTAATTTGATTAATTAAATTAAATCAAAGTTATTAAAGATAAAAGAAGATGGATTTCGATTTTAATGGGAAAAATATGCAGCTGCACATTTAGCATTGGTTTGCTACATTTAAGATGATTTTTAACATTCTTTATCATCATTAAATGGAGTAATAACCTTATCATTAAATGGTTTAATGGTGGTCTTTTAATGATAACATATAACCTATTAGCATTCATTGGATTAAAGAAGAAAGTGGTGCATTTGATGGACCATCTTCCTTCTTTTCAACACAAAACTGAAAATGAGATGAATGATTTATGTTGTTGGTCTTTTCATATAGCCATCTTAAAACAAATGAGAAGAGTCTCATTTATTGGCTTCTTTATGATTGATTAAGGAAGGACGCGATGCATTGGATGCACTTCACTTCTTTCTTTGAGACTTAACCGAAATTGAGAGAAAGAAGACAAGGGGTTGTTGAATTTTTATCTCTCTCTCTCCTGTCTTGCATGGGCTGGCTGAAATTTGCATGAGAGGCGTCTCATCTTTGGCTTCTTTCTTCTAAGGAAAAATCTCTTCAAGTTTTCTTCTCCTTTCCCACCAAAGGATCTTGTTAACCAAGTTATCCAAGGAGAACAAGTGGTAGATCGGATTGGTCGAGGATACAATAACGAGAAGAGGATACAATCACCTAGGAGAGAATACACTGCTGAGGATAGGATAGCACAACAAGGAGTCAAAGTTGTAGCAAAGGAGTCGGTAATAATTTTCATCTTGTTTCTATGTAAATTATTTTCTTTATACCGTATCATGTATGGCTATGAATGTTGATTTGGTTATCTTGCTTCCGCTGCAATTTTGATTTCTAAAAAAGTTTTGAAATCTACCGCTTTAGCCAAATCTTGCATGCTTCATTTTACGATACAACAATTGGTATCAGAGCCAGGTTTCTTATGCATGATTTCGGCTCATATATGTGATGCATAGGTTGGCAAATTGTATGCTGCATATTTTTATGTGATAGAAATATATATGGTGTATTTTTTGCTCGTTTGGTTGTTCATAGATTCTAAAGTTATCTTGTAAGATTTCTTCATTTGGTTTGTAACAAGGAGGGTGGCCTATCATCGTCATGTTTCCTCCTTCGTTTCATTTTTATGTTTTCTTTGATTATGTAATGTATAAAATCATGTAATGATGAACATGAAGAAGCTATGGATGAAGAAATGAAGAGGTAAAGGTTCCGGTTTTCCTTATGGTGTATTGGCTAAATTTCGTTTTTTAGAAAACAAAAGTGCTAAAATTTTGTTTTAACAAATTTTCAATTGTATGAACATTTTTTAACAAAGTTTCGGTTTTTACAAGTGCTAGAATTTTTTTTTATATACACAAGTTTCGGTTTTTGTGAAAAACAAGTGCAAATTTTGTTTTCTTTGGACAAAAATTTGGTTTTTATGAAAATCAAAATTTTTGTTGGTAAAGAAAAGCTATTACACACTTTTTACCGAATGGGTCGGGTCATATGAGCGATGAGTTTGAAGCGGAAGATCCAAGTCCAAGAAGAAATTGTTGGGCCTAAAAGACTTGTAATTGTATTTATGTTTCTAGGATGGACAAGCAAAATGGGCTTATCAGTTCATGTGATGAATGGATAAATGAATGCAAATAATATATGATATTATGTGATTGCATATCATTTAGAAAATTGCTAACCCTAGGCTTTGCCATGCATTCATTATGTATCAGATATATAATGAAACAATATAGGATGGATAATAAATTGCATGTAGACAAGATGGTATTTATTAAAACTTAAATCCCAAAAAGATTGAGTGGGAGAGGATGCTCATGTGAGAGTCCACGATCTCCATATGATGGCCTATTTGCATGTGGTGAAGTGTTACACCCCATCGGAGGGCATAAATCCTAGATCTTGTATGGTTTGGGTCTCCTAAAGGATAAGTCCACTTATTGGTAGCAAATGTGACCTCCCACCGAGGCATGGTTTGCAAGTATCTGTAGTGGATGAATGAAATGGTTATATACTCAACATAATTTATCAAAAACCTGCCCACCGTAGCTCTTTTGATAAATGTATGGACCAAATTATGACGCTTCTTTAAAAGTTAGGCATGAAGATGCTTGGTAGCTTTTTTAGTGGGAGGGTCCTAGTTTTTCTTTTAATGGATAAGATGGCCCACCGTTACTTAGTCCGTTATAGATAAGAAAAATAACTATCGTATAAAGATTTAAATGTTTTTTTAAAGTTTTGTTAAATCTATCATCATGCATACATGCATCATGATTTTATACGAAGTTCCAATATTGTTGACTAGTATGCTCATTCTTTAATAATTTATTTTTCAGACATAATCAGCACAAGATGAATCCACTCACTTTGCTCTTGATAAATAAAAAATTGGAAAATGGAGAAAATTTTAATGAATGGAGATGTAACCTTGACATTGTTCTTCAATATAAACAAATTTCATAGGTATTAATTGAAAATGAGCCTACACCTCCTGGAGGAGATTCAACTCCTGAGCAAGTCCAATAACATGAGCGATGACAGAATGCTGATAAGACTACTAAGTGCTATATTCTCGCTTCTGTCAGCGGCTTGTTGCAAAAGCAAATTGTTTGTATGAAAACTATCAGTGCAATGGTCCATCACCTACGTGAGATGTTTGGTGTGAGGACCAGGTCTGCAAGGGTGAAAGCTATCCATACCTTTAATAATCTCATACAATAAACTGGTGAAACGGTGTGAGATTACATGCTTAAAGTAATCTTTGCGGTCACTAAGGCTAAGATGCTTGGGGCGGACATGGATGTGGACACGCATATGATTATGATCATCCATTTCTTAATCTCTTCTTTTCAGCAGTTTAAGTTGGACTATGAGCTCGACAACAAGGATTACACTTTGAGTAAGTTGATGAATACCCTTCAGAGGATGGAAGAGATATTGAATATCAAGGCTCATAGGCCAGAAGCTAATATAGCATCTTCTTCTAAGCCCAAGGGTAAGGACATGCAAAAGGAGAAAGGTCCAATAAAAAAGAAGGCCTAACCCATGAACAAGAAGGCCAAAGAGAACATCAAGGGAAAGTGTTTCCACTGTGATAAGATAGGCCATTGGAAAAGAAACTGTCCAGTCTACCTTGAGTCCCTCAAAAGCAAACAAGGTATAGGTTTCCTAAGTTTGTTAGGAATTAGAAATGTTGGCAGATTATCTGATTCTTGGATATTAGATTCAAGAGCCACTGACCATGTTTGCAATTCTTTGCAGGGGTTCCAGCAAAGGAAAAGACTACCTAAAGGCCAGTTTCAAGTCAAGATAGCA
>JAOSBL010000007.1:16320675-16331967 GCA_027568915.1 Erythroxylum roraimae
AAGCGGACAATATCGAAGGGAAGTAGTGCATACCCAGAGGGCTCTCCTACCCCTAAAACGCGTTTAACGCTTAATGCGCCCTACGTGGGACAATTCAGGCACTCGGTCACAACTAAGTAATTGGAAATTATGTCTCATATGCACTGCATGTGCAGAATGAAACAAAAATGGAAATGTGAATTACAATGCATAGTGTAAATGATCAAGTGTCTTAAATGTGAAACAATGTGAAATGTGGAAATGTGAGTTATAATACATAATGCAGATGATTAAATGTACTGAATGTAAAGTAATGTGAAGTGTGAAAGTATGATATGTGATTTATTTTTATGTGTTTGGGTGAACCATCGAAGATGGTCACTCATTGAGTTCGCAAAACTCACCCAAAATTTACAATTATTTTTCAAGCTTTGAAGAATACCCCGTTAGACCAACGGAAGTATGCCTGCTTCATGCAAGTCAGAGATAGAAGTCGGGATCAGTTCACGTCTGCATTAGTGTCTACTAAAATTGTATTTTCTGAATTTTTGTACAAATGATCAGGTCAAATTGTAAAGTCAACAGACTGTAATAATTTGTATTTGTGAAAAGGGCCCCCGTGGTCATTGTATTTCCCGGTGATTATGTATGTTCGTGATTTTTTTCCGCATAGTGTATGTTTGTGTTTTTAAAAAAAATGTATACTGAGTTTTGACTGAGTGATGTAGCACGCCATCCTGCGTGAGGACACGGACTCGGATATCACCATCGATGTCGGGTTCGGGTCACGCGGGAGTGGGGTGCTACATCTTTGGTAAATAAAACACTTGAAGCGGCCAAAAAATTGATATTAAAAATGGAAAAAAATTCTCAGCTGTTTGGGACGAGGATGGATGGAGCTATTAAGCGCGTAAGTGAGGTAAGTAGCACAAACCTTGAGGATAAAGTTTTATATTTAACTTCTTTACTTCGTCAGATGGCCGTAGGTCAATTGTAATCAACATGAGTATGCAAAATATGTTCATTCTCTAAACATCCTACAGATATGTACCCTACATTGCAATAAGACTCCCTTTAAGAAACTAAAGCAATAGGGAGATTTCCTAATCAACCTAACAAAAATATAAATTATTTCAATCATTATAATCCAGGATGAAGGGACCATCTATACTTTATCTATTGTAATCAAGGAGGGCAATAAATATATTGAACTCATAATTTTAGTAGATAACCTCAAGCCCTTACATATTCTTAACCTCAATATTCAAATTCAGGTATGTCTTTGGATGAAATTGTTATGGCACTTGCTACTATCACTCAATAATTTCGACAAGAAACAAGATCAAGCCTTCAAAACGTAGGAAATTAGATCACTCAATTAGTAAATTAGAAGTGTAAGCGTCGAGAAAAATACCTTCCTAAATGGTGTTCAATCTTAAGGAGAATGTGAGTGCAAAGGAAATTCAAGTTGGATCTTCGTTATCAATGGAGATAGAAAAGCACGATGAAGGAGAGAATAAAGACAAAATTCCAACTTAAGAATCAATAAAGTTATAAAATGATTTATCTTAATTTATATCAACTAATGCACGTGCACCTCCTTTCCCTAGCAGGTTGGCTAGAGCAAAAGAAGAGGAACATGACAAAGAGATCTTAGAAACCTTTAGAAAAGTGGAAATTAATATACCACTTTTAGAAGCCATAAAGAAGAATCCGAAAATATGCAAAATTTTTGAAAGAACTATCTACAAATAAAATGAGGTTGAAGGATAAGGAGAGAATAATTTTGGTTAAAAATGCATTAGTCGTGATAAATAAAAAATTACCTAAAAAATGCAAAGATCTAGGTATGTTTACCCTTCCATGTTTTATTAGTTATAAGAAAATTTAGCGATCCATGCTAGATTTAGATGCATCTATTAATTTCATGCCATACTCAATTTACTGAGCTTCAAATATGAATTATTTGCAAGAACCAATGTGATTATTCAACTAGCTGATCATTCTTATGTGCGTCTTGTTATTATTATTGAGGATGTTTTAGTCCAAGTTAACAGTTTGGTGTTCCTAGTAGATTTTTACATATTGAAAATGGGTGGAAATAGTGTTGGACATTTATCTTCAATTTTATTGGGAAGGTCATTTATGAAGATAGCCAAGACAAAATTGATGTGGATGAGGATACACTTTCCGTTGAGTTTGAAGGAAAGATAGTGAAGTTCGAAATGAAGTACCTAATGATTTTCAATTCATTTATCATATAGATTATATCGATTCATTTGTGAAGGATTTGTTTAAAGAAGAAATTATTAAAGATGAGTTAGAGTTTAAGGCTAAATTGGAAGTGAACGAGCAAGTTAAAGAAACTTGTGAAGTTATAGAATCATTATCAATGAAGCTAATTGATTCAAAAATTTTGAATGCTAAACTTATTATAACTCACAAGAAAATGTTACCTTTTCTTTTGCAAGCTCCAAAGATAGAATTGAAGACCTTACTTGATCACCTAAGGAGAGTCATTACTTACAATCATCTCAAAATGATCGACTACAATCATCTCACACCTTATACATATTAGTAGTCTGTTAATTTTAAAGAAACTTGTAATTATTTATTTATTGAATTTATGAAAAACTACTACATAATTTTTTAAAAAATATATTATTCTTATTATTAATTTGAAAAAATTTCAAAACTCTAATTCTTTTGTTTCTTTTTCAGCATCCAGCCTAAGTCTTGTCTTCCAACAGTTGTAAATATCCTAAGCAACCCCACCAAGCAGATGTAGCTCCAGCTAGCAATGCAAAACTCTTATCCAACCACGCCAGCACCGCATAACACTCCACCACCAACACCCACTAGTATTGTATTGATGTTCTATTTATTTTTCCTACAATTTTATTAATTACTTTTAGTTTCTTTACTTTAATTTTAATTTTAACTATCATTAGGTTTTTACCATTATTTTTCAAATCAGTTTTCTGTTTATACTTGTCTCCGTTATGGGACATTCCAAAGATCATAAGTATCTATCGGAAGCGTGTTTAAATAGCCAAAGGATGTGATAGAATGAGAAACACAAAAGATAATTCAGTTATGTGTCATATGATACATCCATGTCTACCAACACTATAATACATCGCATTTCATATGCTCAAAACTCAGGGGAGTCTCCTACTATGGGCTTTACTCTTTTTTTTTATCATTTTTATGGCATCTTGTGCATACATTATGGACAATGTATGATTTAGGTGTGGGGGAGCAAATGTATATATTATGATGACTTCTGTGATTTGTACTTGAACTCATAAATACTATGATTAATATATTGATTACTCTTTATAATAACCTTAAAATTTTGTTTTTGTTGTCTATAATTAATCCTTAAGTTAAGATACATTTTTGGTTTAAGAAATAATACATGAGACAAACAAGTGTGATTAGTGTTTTCATTAAATTATTTTAAATATCTCATTGATTTTATTGAATGAAAGTATGCAAGACTTGATACATTTTGACACCTACTTGAGCTTTGAGCTTAAGAGCATTCATTACATTTATGCCAATACATGTCTTTTTATTATGTGTTATCAAACATAACTTGTTTACGCTAAAACTTGGTTTTGAATACATGTTGAGACTACATTTTTGATGAATTTGTGTATAAAGATGATGAGGGCACTTAGGATAACCATTTTTGACCTAAACAAAATTACCTTACTTTTTATCCCTAATTTGAGCCTTACCCTTTCTTTTCTTGCATAATAACTTCATTACAAACCATTTTGACCATTTTTTTTTGATTTTTTTAATTATTTTGAGCCCCATAAATTGAAGGAAATGTTTAACGTTTATGTATAGAAGATTTTGACTATTTCTATGAAAAGTACATTTGTTGGACCCCACTTGTTTCCAGAGTCCAACGCTTGCAAAATCATAATACCAAACATGTTGGATCCCATTTTTGAAACCCAACTCTTGCTCTGATACCACTCATGTTGGATCCTGCTTGTTTCCAGAACCCAACTCTTGCAAAAATCATGAAACGTGAGCGTTCATATTACCTTGAACCCTCATTAGCCATCATTAGTTCATCTTCATTCTCATAACATCCAAAAAATTTCCTCACAATTTGTTCAATGGTGTGCCCATAAAATCAGTCACCATAATTGAACTCATTTCTCCTATTTATGAACAGAATTTGACTTCTTCAAAGAAATTATAGCTCTAAGTCTCTTTGTTTTGAAGCAAGAGCCATCTTAATTGGAGCTCTATAGATCAAGACATGCTTAAAAAGCCAAAGTGTGTTCATACCCTAATCATGCTCTCCCAACTGACCCCTCACTTTCTCTCCATCAAAGCTTTTCAAATCAACTGCAAAAGATGCAACTTTTTATGGAGAGATAGATACATGTGTTAGGAAACTATTGGTTCAAGAATCACTTCATTTGGAGGTCAGATGAGGAAGTTATGCCCGAAAGAATCGAACATATATATAACCTCAATCAAATTTGTACATATCTTGGCGCAACTGCCATAACTTTCAATATAGATGTCAGATTGAGTTCGTTTTTAGATTATTTGAAAGAAGACTTCTAGATCTACAACTTTTATGAAGACCATAAAGCGAGATTCTACTTCTAAAAGGGTCAAAAATTACGATTTATTGAAGCTGTTCCGTGAATGTCCGTTTAACGGACATAAAGTTCGTTTAACAGACATGGGCGATGCTGGGGGTCATTTTTGACTCGAGAAGGTCCATTTAATGGACCTAAAGTTCGTCTAACGGACATAGGGGTTTCCCAAACCCCTCTAAAGCCTCTCCAATGCTTCCTATATCTAATCTAACATCATATTCACTCATAATCTTCCCGAATTCAACTCTTCTAGTGCCAAATCACTTCATATCAATTCAAATACCAAAATTATCTCATAAAACTCTCAATTCTCAACCATTTGATTCATCAAAACTAAACATTCTCATCATTTACCATAGTTGTCCTATGCATACATTCCATGCAGCATCACATCTTGTATTGATCATAACTCTTAATTTGGATATCCAAAAATTACAAACTTTATACCGTTGGAAAGCTAAGAGGATAAGCTACAACTTCCATGAAGACAAATTTGTCTAATTCTACCTAATTTAATCTAGTTTTTCCCTGGAAGTCAGAACACACATTTTACCCTCATGGAAAACTTGAAATTTATCCCAACTTCACTTCCTTTATTACAACATCATTCATAACAATTCAACTACCAATTGGAATTCATCAAACTCTTAACCTCAATTCATTTGACTCTTCATATTCAACAACATCTGATGATTCATAACATTCCTATCTTTCTTTTCCGTAGTATCTCACTTATATATAAAACAATAGTTTATGCTCAAGATTCATCATCTAAAGTTGATAACTTCGAGCATACCTAATTTTAACTCAACATCATCTATACACAATTCATATTTCATTAACATCATAAGATAAATGTTTACAATGCTTTAATGGGATCTCATGCCACAATACATCATCAATATCAAAATCCAAAATACAAAAGATGCAAAACCCAATAGTTCTTGAAATGCATCTAAAGTCTTGCTTTTACAAAATCTAACTTCAAATACAAAAATATGCATAAACGAAATGTTGCCTCGACTCTTGATTACTCGATCTCATTCTCTTCACCTAAGGATGGGACGAAAAATGGGGGTGAGCTTAACGCTCATGGGTAACAAATTTATAACCGAGAAACAAGCAAAAACCATTGAAATATTTATTTCGATTGTAAAATTTCACATTGTAAAATCCATGTAATAAATATTTCCCAAATTCACAACTTATCAAGAAATTCATAAACATCATGAATCATGCATTCATCAAACTTGTCATAATCAGAAACACATAAGCACATCAGAAATGGTTTGGGTAGATCCATAAACATGACGCACTATACAATTCCACATAATGGTCTTGTGTATTCGTAAACTTGAGGGAGCCCATGGAGGCGCTCTGTGCCACTAGCAGGCAGGTGGGAGAAGCCTTTTTCTTGGTTAACGTGCACGTGACATTCTTGAATGGATTACCAAAACCCACATAACATGTATTTCAAACTTGTTGCCCAAAATGACACTTTTCAAAAACTTGATTTCATATACTTGATATATTTCAAAAACCATTTCCGAAAACTTGATTTCATAAACATGCGATCTTTTCAAAAGAAATCATTTTCATAAATCATCACACCATTCACATATCAAACATGTAGCAATTTCTTAATTCATTCAAGACATAATTAATGCAACACTTATGATGCAATTTAAATCATTAAATTTTCTTGATTTGAAGAAAACAAAAGTGTCTTATTTACTCTATTATAAACATGTACCCGCCTTAATTTCCTTGCTTGAAAACCTTGCTCAAAATGCCTTTACTCTTGCTCCTTTTGCCTCTCTTGATTTCCTTCATCAAAGGCAAAATTTCCATTAAATAGGAATCCAAATTGGACAACCCAAAGAAACATATTTATAAAATTGATCCTAGAAAACTTAAACCCATGTATTTCCTAAGCTTCATGAACCAAAATCTTTCCAAAAATCCAACAAATCAAGAATGTTCTTACCTTGATTCTTCGCCAAATGGAGAGTTTTGTTGGCTCTAATGGAAGCTCTCATCCTCCTCTTCCTTTTTCCTTCTTGAATAAACTTCAAAATCCCTATTGAAAAGCAAGAAATGAAGAAACCCTAGCTTTCTTCTTCCTTTCTCTCAAAACCGAACCCTCTCCTTGCTTTCTCTCTAATTTTCGTTGCTTCTCTTCTTCTCCCTTTCAATCCACGTTTTTGCTCCTTCTTAAAAACAAGACCACACCTTTTATTTCAATTTTGCCATTAATGAGTGTACAAAGACCCTTATACCCTTCCTTATATACCTTGTAACTTAAATGCTTAAGTGAACTCCCAAGAACACCCTTATACAATCTTACTATCTTAACTAATGATCATGAGAAAATTAAAGGTATTTGATAACACTTCCTTCTAGAAAAATGTTCCTCATTGTCTTAATTTTCTATTAACACCAAAATTGTTTAATTTGGTTCAGAAATCTGAAAGTTGTATACCAAATATTTCGGACTGTTCTTATACTAAAACAATATTCTATACTCAACTTCCATCCAGAAATTGAAATTCTTAGAGACTAAATTAAAACTCGATTTCATCAAAACATTTGTAGCCTATATCCCTAGTTTATTCCAAATCAAAAATAATCTCATTTGGATAACTAGAGAAATGTTATGACTAAAACACCGAAGCATACTCAATGAGCATGTTTCAATTACATTTTCCAGCTTTTAACTACCAACCTTTCATATATAACCCATCTTGTATCTAAACCATCTTTTCTACTTCATTTCAAATTCAAGAAGTGTCCTTTTCTCTACATATGAATAATTGCCAACAATTTCTCATTTAATAGTTCTAAGTTCCAAGAAAAGTTTGAGGCCCAACAATTCTCCCCCTTTAAAGAATTTTGTCCTCGAAATTCTTACCTGAGTGATCAAACATATGGAGGAAATGCTATTTTACGTTTTCCTCAGTCTCCTAAGTAACTTATTCACTTGAATAATTTCTTCCAAATGACCATAGTCAATAGACTCACTTCGTCTTTCAGTCACTTATTTAGTCATTCACTTTCTTAACTAATTCCTCAATATATTATCTCAGATTACTCACAATTTTCCACATCCTGTGTAGATAATACCAATACCAGATCATATTGATATTTCTTAGCATACTCACATACAACACATTATGGACCTGTTGGTCCAATTCTTAACAACTTTATATGGACCAATACAATTCAACTCAACCTTGTGAACTTTTATATATGTCTCTATCATTCATCTCATCTTTCAATTATCCTTTATTGAATCTCACATATGTATATTCGAAATCAAATTCAAAATTATAGAAGTATAATCATCATGAAATTCTGATCTCAATTCCACTAACCCATTCTTATGGTCGATCATAACTCTTTCCACCTTAATCAAACAACCACTTTGGTTCTAATATCATCTTTTTAAGATCATAACAATTTATGTTTTCACTACATTCTACTTGTACACTTTAATCTCATCATTTCCACTTATATCCTTATCTTCCTTAAACAATCTATGATCATACATTTACATCTATATCAGATTTGGGGATATATCACCCCAATGCCATACACTGCATCCCCTACTACAATTACATTGAATCATTATTTGTCATATTTACTTATATACTATTTCTCATTTACATTTATCCAATAAAAGAGTATCATTTTGCTCACTAATTCGATCAACTCAAACTCTTAACAATTGCTCTTACGTGTGACTCATACACATACGACTCAGACTAGGATTAGTCGCTGTTGTATGCTAAGGCATGTTCACAAGACATGTACCTTGAGACATAATTCAAAAAATGCCCATGTAAGATAGTAATTCTAACGCTCTGATACCACCTCTATTGGACCCCGCTTGTTTCCAGAGCGGGATCCAACATGAGTGGTATCAGAGCAAGAGTTGGGTTCCGAAAATGGGATCCAACATGTTTGGTATTATGATTTCGCAAGCGTTGGACTCTGGAAACAAGCGGGGTCTAACAACATTAGTTTATTCAAGTTACATTATTTGGATTTTTCATTTTTTTATAGAATAAGGGAGAAGTAGATAAAAAAAGAAATATCATCTTTAATTATATATATATATATATAAGGATGCTATTTGAATCAAGTGAGTTTTGGATTGATTTAAGTTGAATTTACTTAACCTAAAAAATTCTTTTTGTCATACCTTACCTAAGCGATGTTACAACCCTTATCAAGTCTCTTTGATTTATGCATCATATTCATCTTTGTTAAGCGGTGGAGATATGATTCATTAGAAAACTTATGGAAACAACTCGCTATGCTTTCATTATAGAGCTTAACAAACCCTAAGCACTTTGAGTGTATAAAGCGAAATCTATGAGAGGTAGTCTTATTTCATTTGATTTTGATGGAATTGATGAGATGTTATGTTTTAATTATAAAAATGTGTCCTGTTAGTGCTTATTCTCTTAATTGTTATTTTATCCTAAACATTTAATATGAATTAGCTTTTAGATATTTCTATGTAACATAAAAGGAGATGAGAGGTTGTTATAAGAATAATTGATGTATGCTTGAGGACAAGCATGAGTCTGATGTGGGGGATTTGATAAGATGATATTTTGATATATTAATTAGAATTATCTCTTTTTTTGGATATATTTTTGTGATTAAATATGAAAATTAATGTTTGTTTTATTTTAGGGAATGAACAGTAGAGATTGCATCAAATTGGAGCATTATTGGTAAAAATCATGAATTTTGGAAAAAAAAAATGGACAGATTACTGCAGTGGATAAGGTGAGATCATACCTAATGCTAAATTCGGTTGAAAAGTTGGAACTCAATTAGGAAACTTCTTTCCATCAGTATTATGTAGGTATTTGGGTTTGCTTTTAGATAGGGGATCTTTGCAAGATAGGAGGAGACTACAGTTTGAGTAGAAAAATAAGAGGAAAACACGTCTTTCACCCTTTATAACATTCTATTTTTGTTTCTTTTGAGTTTTTTTTTCAATATTTCATCTTTCTTCTATCTTTGGTGTTGAAACTTAAGCCTTGTGTAGCTAAACTCAAATATTCTGATTCAAAGGGATTCAAAACTGTAATTAAAACTTTACGAGGTTTTGTTGTAAACTTATATTCATGTTTTTAATTCAGGTATCTTCTTGTTTTATGTTTTTAACTTACTGAATAATTAATATTGATTGATTTGAAAGATTAATTTGTTGTTGATTATTCTATTACTATCAGTAAATTCAGTGATTTGTAATTGTCATGAAGGATTGGTACAAGTAGCAAATAGGTTATTTATGAATTTGGATATTTAACTTATAATAAACAAGAAAACTAAGTTGAATAGTTGCAGCTACCTCAATTATTTAATTTAGGTTTAATCTTTTTCACTAAGTTTTAGGTCCTAAAAGTGCATGATAAACACCGCCAAAACCCACTACCACGGAGGAAATTAAGTGAAGTATGCTAGATACAAAGTATGGAAAGGTGTCTATAACTTCCCCCCCAGGACCTACCCCCCAACCTAGAGTAGCTAGTATTGCTATCATTTAATTGATATAGAATGTTATCATACCTAGTCAATTGATGGTAATTTTTGGTTTGGATGCTAAGTTTGAACCAGTTAATTTAGGAAAATTTGAGATTTATTATGCTATCCTAATATGTTTTGGACTAATTGCTTGAATTGTGACAATTATTCTTTCTAGACCAATGATCAATGTTACAATTAGATGAGAACTTTCCTTTGAATCGGAGTCAAGTACTTTTGAATTTCTAACTTTTTATTTAGTTGATTTATTTTGATTTCTTACTAATTTTAGTTAATTAGTTAATTAATCAAAACCACAATCGCTTTATTTTACTAATTGAAATTAAGAAACTAGTTTTTAGTTCTTTTAGGATTCAACTTAGTTCCACAACTACTACAAGAAGTTAGATAATCATAATTAATTTTGAGGGCTTCGACAACCCCAACAAAATTTTGCACTATTGCTAGGGAACTATTTCAGTTTCTTAGTTTCTTTGCATTATTTTATATTTTATTGTTAATATTTTGTCTTGTATGACTTATGCTTCTCAAATAGTTGAATTGTAATATAATCCATAAATTGAGAAGACAACGTGTTGTTTAAGGAAAGAGACTAAGTAAGGAACTGTTCATTCACCTCCATAAGTGAAACTTGAGATAGATCTAACAATTGGTGAAGACTCTAATTTTTGAGAAGTTGATGAAAAGATGACAAATCCTAGCACTAAAACATTGAGGGCGCTAGCAGCATGAAATTTAAATCAACAACCCTTATGCATAAGATTTCTAGATGATGAGGTAGATTTCGAATTGAAATTTAGTTTGATTCACTTATTCCTTATTTTTTGTGGTCTTATAGGTGTAGATCCACGTAAACACTTGAAGGAATTTCATGTTGCCTGCTTTAGAATGAAGTCTAAGGTGTTACAAAAGAATAAATTAATCTCAAAGCCTTTCAGTTCTTATTGAAAGATAATGCAAAGGATTGGATGTATTATCTTCCCCCTGGCATAGTGACAATGTAACTCCGAACTTTCTGAGCCCTTTGGTGTTGTACCGTATTTGGAGACACTACTATATATTGATATATACATGGTTGTATATGAGTTCAAAGATGTATTTAAGTCATTTG
>JAOSBL010000007.1:16336460-16346671 GCA_027568915.1 Erythroxylum roraimae
GTGGATACCTTTAGAGATAGTCTCTATTGGCTATTCCGGTTTGAGTCTTCATACCGACACATAGATCCTGGCCTTCGGGAAGGTCCCGGCAACAAAATTTTTGTTTTCCACATTCTGTACATGTGATGTACGTCCCGGGATTTTCCTACATGCAGTTGCGTTTACCGGCTACTTTTTTTTTGCTATAGTCCTGGTAGTAGCTTTAAAACGTCCCATAATAATGACAAGTATTAAAAGAAAAATATTCCAGGAAATAATTAAAAAATATAATAATGATTAAAATTAAAATGAAAGGAAAGCTACTAAAAGTAATTGATAAAAATGATATAAAAATAAATAAATAAAATGGAACTATAAAATAATACTAAAACGTGTTGCTGGTGCATGGCTATTGTTGGGCAAGTCTCCTGCTAGCTGTCATTGGTGGGGTTGAGCAAACGTTTGGCTGGTGTTAGCTACGTACTGAAATGTTGTAGGAGTGGAGTGCGGTGTGTTGCTGTTATTGGCTGGAGCTGATCGTTTTGAGGAGCTGCGTAGGTTGCGTCTACTAGTGCGACTTGCTAGAGCTGGGTTGGTGTTGCCGCGAACGTTGCTTGATCCGTTGGCTTGTGCGTCTTGAGTGTGTCGCAAGTGTGCATGGTTGGCTGGAATGGAGTGGTTTGCATGCACTGCCTGGTGGACAACTCTCTTGCTGCCTGCTGTTAGTGCGCGTCTGGGGGCTAGTGTTGTCGTGGAGTACTGTTGGTGGATGTTGCGTAGTTTAGTGACAAATTATTTAAAGACATTCTTTATCTTATACATGTTTAGATGTATATGATAAAATCCATGGGATAATTGTACATTGCAAATGAAATTATAATCAGATTATAATTATGATATTCATATTGCATTTATGTGTTATTCCTAAATGTTTCTAGTCATTGTTCTATTAATATTGAACATTAATAGAATGGAAAAAGACTAGCACATGTTTTGTTTTTCCTTATAAAGGAAGTATTCGATCTCATAGGCTAAAGTATAGAGATAGTTAAACAAACGTGTAGGTGCTTGCTAGAGAACAAGTTCACTAAATAGACCCGATATGAGAAATCCATTTGGAACATTACTTGTATGTCTATGGAATTCTCATTGTGATGATTGTATAAGTGATCCTTTGACTTGAGGTCATCAAAGTTATCTTGTATGGGGATTGCTATGTTTTGATACTACTTATGATCTATTTAATCATAGGTCATTTAATCGGTAGTTATTGGATGTAGCATGAACGATATGGAGATAGTTGAATGATCAAGATAGGATTCATCACCCTAAAGTAATTAGGGAGAATGTTTCGTTGATCTCGATTAGTATTGACTCAAGAAATCCTTGTCCAAGGTGAAATGATGCTTTGTAAATAGTTTACAAATGTCATTAACTGAATCGACAGCTAATGGCGGAGAACTAATATGATTAGACTCAAAATAGAGTAGACATTAATTTCATGCTCTATGTCTAATCGAAACATTGTATGATAAAATGATTGAATTATACGAAAAAATTATGCACGAAAAAGTTAGTTAAAACCACTTTGACATTCCTAAATATTTGGGTGGTCATGATGTGTTGCTAGACGCTAATGTTCATTTATGATTATAAATTGTTTAATTAGAGAATTAGAGATAAATTAAAAAGGGTTTTTAATTTATCTAATTTTAATTATGAATTAAAATTAGATTTTATAATCATTGCTAACATATTTAGGAACCTAATAGATCTCACATAAAACAAGAATGATCAAATATGAAAGTCTAGGATTCGTTATGTTGTTATTTTGTTCCTTTAACCACTTTTGATTCAATTTAGTGTCGATCCTTGATTTCGGAAGGGTTTGATTATTCTCTCTCAAGACCTAATCAATTGAACCCAATTAATTATCCCTAATTGATTATGAAATTCTAGATTTGTAAACTCTCGATTGACAAAAATAGCTTAACATTTTCATCTATTTCTTAAGCAATCTATCGAATAATTAGGTTCTCAGATAAGATCTCTCTTCGTATGATTATCAATTTGATATTTGCGTGACTTATTAGGTCATTGACTATCATTACCCAACCTAATCAGATCACTGTCAACTCACTCTCTGGATTTATTGTTGAAGTATAAGCAAACATAAATATCATAACACCTAAAACATTATATTGAAATCAAAAGCGTTCAAATCACAAAATAAGTCAAGAACAAATCCTAATATGAAATTAAAACATCATCAACGTGTATAAAATCTTCAATTTAGTTTACACATCAAGTTTAATGAAAATAACAAGAGGAAAGAGGGAAAAACTCGATTTGGAACAGAATCTGCAAATCTGGAAAATGCTAGACAGTTGATGCTCCTCTTAATCTTCCTTATATTAATTTCAATTTGGTAAGATGATGGCTATTCTTTTTGAGTGTTTATGTTCTTAAATATTTCTTGAAGGTTATATAGGGTTTACCCACTTAATTTATGTAGCACCCCACTCTCTCAAGACACATACCCGACATCCTAAGTGATATCTAAGTACGTACCCTACAAGGGTGGCGTGCTATAATATTCAAACAATCAAACTCATTATAATTTTTTAAAAAAAAATGTACGCGTATGTGGAAAATCAATAAAACAAATCGAGCCCACTTTTATTCAAAAACATTTTCAATCACAACATTACAATCATTATACAACTCATCAAAATTTCACTAGTCACTTGGGCCCATTATAAAGATAATAAACTTGTAAACATAATATTATTACACTTCAAAATCATTTACAAACCTTTCCATTTTGGAAAGTTGTTACAAAACAGAAATATTAAAATATACATGTTACAATAATTGTGGAAGGCTCAATTAGATACAAAAATAAGAAAATACAAATACAGATGCAAATTGATCCTGACCTCTATCTCTTACTTGAATGTAGTGGGTATACTCCCGGTTGCCTAATGGGGTAACTCTTATGAGCCTTAAAAATATTGCAAATTTTGGGTGAGTTTTGCAAACTCAGTAAGTGACCATCCTCGATGGATCACTCAATCACAACACATATCATCACTTATTTTCACATCTTCTTATTTATAATCACTTCAATCATTCAAACACTTATCACTTTCAGAAATCATTCAAACTATTTAAATCATACATATTATATGCATATGTTGTGCTTATAAGACTCACTTTCAATTTGTTACTTTGTTGTGACTGAGTGTCTTTTTCACTACCTCATATCCCTTAGTGGATACTGAGTTGTATAAGATAATGTCCCATATCTCTTAGTGAATACTGAGTACATTCATAACTGAGCCTAATGCTCTAATCACAGTCTGAGCTTTAAGCTCTTTATACCGGCGACTCTGGTCACAACTGCCTTTATCTTTCATACATTCATGCATTGGAATGCTTTTCATTATCATATTCTCAATCAATCATATGATTTCACATTCACATTCAAAATACATTAATCTTCAGACCATGGTTCGGCATTCAACATAAATGTTGAAAAACACTTTTTCAATCATATGCATATTTGCATGTTTCTTCATAATTTAACAATCAAGTTAGATATCACATATTTCATCAAATTCACATGCAAGTAGCACTTCAATATCACATTTATGCATCAAAATCATCAGACCTTTAGTGTCCAGAATCAACACAATCAAAGTCACATTCATAAGATAATTCAAAACATAATATAAACAAAGCAATCAGTAAGTATGACCATCTAGGTCGACTCACAGTATGCTCTAGATTAGCATTAGTTTCCATGATCTGAAAACATCTGAATGTGGACATTTATCCTACATATCCAAATTATGCAATGCACACGTTGCGCATATAATAATAATTGCATAATTATAAGTATTCCTTTATGCACAAATGTGTATATGGAATGTGTACAATGCATGCTCAATGACAATCCCGGGTATTTTTTCCATTATTCTCATCACAAAATCAATCATATATCAAAACTCACCTAAGTATAATTTGTACCTAGGTTTATAGCTCAATAAAACACTTTGAATCTAATTTCATAACCCAATAAATCATTTCAGATTTTTCCAAAAACTGACTTTCGGGTCTACTATTCTTGATCATTTAGGCAATGCAATGAAGTAATTTGGCAATACTTTCTTCTAGAAAATTGTTCTCCTATCTCTTAAGTTTCTAAGGACGCCAAGATCATTCAATTAGGTTTAGTAATTGGAAAGTTATAGCTCAAACTTTTTTGGACTGTTCTTATACTAGAACAGTGCCCTGTAGTCAATTTCCATCCAGAAATTAAAGTTCTTAGAAATTGAATTAAAATTTGATTTCTTTAGACAATTTGTAGCCCTATGTCTCTAGTTGACTTCAAATTAAAAATCACTCCATTTGGATAACTACAAAACAAGTTATGCCTAAACTAACGAAGCATGTTCAAGTTGTGCAGGAAAGTTGGCCGCGGTAAACTTTTCCCTAGAGGAAATCCTGCAAGTTAGCCGTGGCGAAACAAAGAGTTGGCTGCGGTGAACTTTCACAAAAGCACAATTAGGACTCATCTTTAAATTTTCCAGATTCTAACTCTTTACCTACTACATTCACTACCTTAATCTTGTCTATAATTTCTAATTCAATTTCTCCTCATTTTCCCATCATTTTAGTTCCATTTCAACTCAATATCATCCATAAACAATTATAGTCCATGATTGATCATGAACACTAATAACAGAGCATACACATTCATCATCAACTTACTACACATACTCAACTTCATTTTCACTTTCATTTTACTTCTAACTATCACTAAAACATGATTCACTCATCAAATCAAGAAGAATGATGCTTATACTTGTTTATCCATGGCTTCTTCAAGAGTCTCCAAGAACCCTAGCTCCTTCAACATACACGAAAATCAACTTTCAAGCTTGAATAGGTTAGGTTTTCATCACCAAAGTGAAGACAAGTAATTATTTGGAGTGGCTAGATGAAGGGTGTTAGCAAAGTTCAACGTTGATGGTTCAGTTGGGAGAATATCGTGAGTGAGAAGAAGAGAAGAAGAAAGCAAGTGGTAGGGAAAATGAAAGACAAAAAATGAAAGATGGTCTTTCATATGTAAATGACGTGGGTGAGTTTAAAAAGCAATGTAACAATTGTGTCATGACACCCACCACATAAAATCAAATTAACACCTTGTAATACCATTTAATCTCTAGTCCATTTGTCACCCAATTTCTAACCCAATCATCTCCCAATTTTTAATGACACTTGTCGTTAAATCCTAAAGTCATTTATCAAAATTTCCACTGCCATTTGTCATTTATTTCTATGACTATTCATCAATTATTCATAAAACTAATTTAACCTCAAACAATAATCAATCAAGTTGATCTAACATATTAACTTATGTAATCTATGGATAAGCACTCTGGATTGAATATACATACTAATAAAGACCTTAACATCATATTCTCATTAAGCACTTGTATACACACATTGATAATTAGTAGTCAATCAAAATTACAACTATCACTAAGTAGTTTTTCATGAAAATTATTTCTATTTTCAAAGATCTGTAGGGCTTATTTAAACACCATTTTTTAATTTTATTTAACATTGACTTATTCTTTTGACGCAAAGGAAAACATTTGTGTTGAATTTCCCCCAGTTATTTAACTAGGTCATGTTTTTTTAATTAGCTTGGTTGGAATGTCATTCTAGCCTTTTGATGTGAAGGCAAACATTTATGATGAATATCCCCCAATTACTCAGCTATATCACATTCTCAACTATCTACTAGCTTTATTCATAATCCGAAGGACAGCGGAATAGTTAAAAATACACTTTTTTTTTCACATTTCATATAGTCTACCTCATTTCTTTTAACTAATCGTTGTTATGAAAGTTTACTAATGATTATACTTATTCAATTGACTTATAATTATAAATATATGTAACAAATTTCATAAGGTGAACGAACTGACATCATATCCTAATTAACATGCATTTTTAACCACAGATACTTAGAACACAAATTCCACAAGCTAATATGCCTTCACAACTTCAATGACTATGCTCAAATCTAAAATACTTTCATCAAGTTATAGCCGTTGACATATTCACACAATTCACACTTATGCTCACACTATGTCAGCCTAATCACAAATTAACAATATGACATGCAAAATTCACACTCATAATGACAATAATAATGTAAACCTCCCCACACTTGGACAACACATTGTCTTTAATGTGAGAATAACCACCAATAACACATAGAGGAAATTAAAAATGACAAGAAAAAAAGAAAAAGAAAAAGGTTAGAGCATGAAACCCGTTAGAGTGATTGAGGTGGTGACGGTGTTGTTATCAGAGCCCAAAGTGAAGACCTTCCCCTAGCTTTCCATTTCATCATCTTCTATTCCTTTAGTTGAATCCTAAGCTTGCTTCCCTAACTTATAATCACTTCAAAAGACAAGAAAATTTGCAATCCAAACCATTATAAGAACATGAAAATTAAAAACTAATTACTAGAATTCAAAACAAACCTAACTACACAACGATTGCAATCTAACTACCGAACATGCTAAGTTATGGTCATTAGCTTGACCTTGTATCCTACAAAATGCAGCCGAGATCAATTATGAGTGATTTGGTCCCACCTATTTTGGTCAATATTAGATTAGTAGCTTGTAAATAAGCTACATGTTGTGAGATAATCGAAAGAACATAATTAATCAAATCAAGAAAACCAAGTAAGTTCAATAGTGCCCTTTTAAGTAACAAGTTGTCACTAAAATAGGGAATAATAAAACTCCCTGAATTGTCTATCAAATTTAGAAGTTTGACTTTTAACAAGGTGAATTGTTCTCTTTCTTCCTCAATCACCTTTGTCTCCTCTTCTTCTTTCACTTCGTGAACAGAGACGTCTGTATCTTCTTCAACCTCTATCTCCGCTATCATCTGTTCATCATTCTCTTCCTCATTCGCTTCTTGAATAAGACTTCCTTATATTCTTCAAACCTAATCTCCATTGTCATCTGTTCTTCATCCTTTTACTCCTTTAAATATTTGTCTTCATCAATTCTCATGAACGAGCTACCTTCCTTTAGATTCTTTAATATCTTATTCATGTTGAATTCTACTTGTTCATCGCCATTCTGAAGGATAAAGTTGTCTTCATGGACATCTACCAAAACTTTTCCAATGTTCAAAAATGGTATACCAAGAACTAGCGAACAATTTTGATCCTCTTCAAAGTCTAGCATAACAAAATCCATAGAAATTAAAACTTGTCCACATTTATAGCATATCCTCCACCAAACCTAACGATTTCTTTATCTATTAGTCTGCCAAATAAATATATATAGATTTTGGCTTCACATCTTTTAGCCCCTATTTCCTAAAAATTGATAAATTCATAAGGTTTATACTTGCCCCTAAGTCACATAAACATTTTGAAATCTCTAAATTACCAACTACAAAAGGTATTGTAAAGTTCCTTAGATCTTTCAACTTTAAGGCATATGGTTAGTAATTAAAGAGCTACGAGTTTCTACCATGGCTACCGCCTGGTCATCTTCCAAAGTCCGCTTGTCAGATAATATGTCTTTAAGGAACTTTGGGTACTTGGGCCTATATTTTAATACTTCCACAAAAGACAAGTAAATTTGCCATTTCTTTATCATTTCCATGAACTTTGTGAATGGTACATCCAATTTGTTCTTGTAAAGTCTTTGTGGGAATGGTATTTTTGGTAAGTAAGGTGGAGGAGGAGTATAGGGACCTCATTCTTTTCTTCATCCTTTTTCTTTTTCTCTTGGTCTTCTATAAGGAGGGTTTCAACTTGTCTTTCTACTAGCTCTTCTAACTCTTTCCCACTCCTAAGTTTCATAGTCTTACATTGATTTCTTGGATTTACTTCCATATTGCTCAAAAAGTTTTCCACACTTCTCTTAAATAAGTTATTAGAAAGCTGACCCATTTAAACCTCTAGGTTGTGAATAGAAGAGGCATGATCTTCTGTTACTTGCTCAAACTTCCCTTCTTGTCTCTTCTGGGCCTCATCTATTTTTATAACCTAGTCTATGATCTTATCCAATTTAGAATCCCATGAACTAGACTCATCTTGCTGAAATCCTAGTGGGTCATGATTTTCCATTTGAATCCTTACATTGTTAGACCAAAAGAAATCTTTTTGCCACCTCAGATTGTAAGTGTTCAAATGAGGATGATTACTTCCCCAACCAAAATTGTGCTTCATTGAAGTTCAATTTCTACATTGATGCTTTCCACTAGGAAACAATCATTTGTGATATGACTCTCTCATCCATGTAGTTCGCATCCTTGCTGAATTGCTTTGAATGGAGAAAACGAGGCGGATGTTAATCTGTTCAATTCTGTGGTGAGGTTGTCGAATTTAACCTGTATTGTTGTCACTGAATTTACAGTAATAATTCCTTCTGGATCTGGGAAGGTTGACTATTGTCTACTTCATTTCGATGTCCAAAGACAACTATTGTTTGCCATCTCTTTAAACAAATTATGTGCCGCTTGCACTAGTGGTTGTGAAATTCCTTGATGATAGGCATTGAATCCTAGGGTCATAAAGTCCATAAAGGTCCTTTTCTATCAATGATGTATTTCATCCATCATCATTTTTTTTCTATCGCTTCTTGGCATTTATCTTTTTGGATTCTTCACTGTTGTCTTGTGATGTCCAAATTGATGTGTCTTCTACTTTACGTCTAAAATTCCTTTATTTTTAATATCTTGTGATTGGGTACCATAATCACAATAAAGGGAAATAATTCCTTAAAACAAAGGAATTCAAAAAGCCCTAAACTAATTCCACGTCAATGACGCCAAAAACTTGCCTGATATAAAAACCTCAATATTTGCAAGTATACGAATCGTAAACTTATAGTAACTGAGGTATCGACCCTATGAGGAATTAGCTAAAACTAAATGAACCTAACTTTGTCAAAGGTTTTAAAATGTGATTCAAATTAAAAGAAATAATCGAAAATTAAAGAAATCAAAAAAATTGAGCACTTAACCATTTACAAATAAGCTGCCATAATAAAACAAGAATGATCAAATATGAAAGTCTAGGGTTCGTTTTATTGTTATTTTGTTCTTTTAACCACTTTTTATTTAATTTAGTGTTGATCCTAGATTTTTGAAGGGTTTGATTATTCTCTCTCAAGACCTAATCACTTAAACCCAATTAATTATCCCTAATTGATTCTGGAATTCTAGATTTGTAATATATCGATTCACACAAACAGCCTAACGTTTTCAACTAGTTCTTAAGCAATCTATCGGATATTCGAGTTCTTACACAAGATCTCTCTTTTTCTGATTCTCAACATGATATTTGCATGATTTGTTAAGTCGTTAAGTCTCATTACCCAACCTAATCAGACTACTTTCGACTCACTCTCTCAGTTTATTATCGAAGTATAAGCAAACACAAATATCACAACACCTAAAACATTATATTTAAATCAAAAGTGTTCAAGTCACAAATAAGTCAAGAACAAATCCCAATATGAAATTAAAACATCATCAAAGTGTATAACATTTTCCAATTCAGTTTACACATCAATTTTAATGAAAGCAACGAAAGGAAAGAAGGAAAACTTGATTTAGAACAGAATCTGCAAATTTAGAAATTGTTAGATAGCTGATGCTCCTCTTAATCTTTCTTGGATTAATCTCAATTTGGTACGATGGTATCTACTATTTTTTAGTGTTTTATGTTCTTTAATAGTTCTTGAGGCATCTAGGGTTCTTTTTAGGGTTTACCCACTTAATTTGTTTCCAAAAATATCCCCAAAATGTTAAAATTACAAAAAGAGTCGCCTGTTGGAAAAGTAGAAATTCGCTGGAATTGTTGTCTGTGCTCTCTGTCACGATCGTGACCTGCTTCCATACTTCCAATTATTCTCTTTTCTTCAATTTCTTATTTCCATACACTTAAAAACACATCACAAACCTATTGAATAATAAAATTAAGATCTAAATCATGTCAAAACCATACAAACACTTAGAATAAACAAACACTAATAATATCATAATTCTAAGTCTATATACATGACAATCATCTAAGAAATACTCAAAAGCACACTTAAACTGTAGCGCCCCCTTACCATAGAGTATCTACCGGAACACCCGTAGGTCATTCCGGTATATACCCTACGATAAGAGAC
>JAOSBL010000007.1:16503889-16514255 GCA_027568915.1 Erythroxylum roraimae
CAGTTATTCAGTTGAGTTCTATAACTAACTCAGACTGATTAACCATCCGACGTGGTATCGGGTCTTCGTCTTAGTTTTGCTTCTGCTTCGTCTTACTTTCTTCGCTTCGTCGCTTTGTCTTACTTTCTGCGCTTCGTCTTAGTTTCTGTCTCTGCGCTTCGTCTTAGTTTCTGTCTCCACGCTTCGTCTTAGTTTCTGTCTCCACGCTTCCTCTTATTTTCTGTCTCCACGCTTCGTCTTATTTTCTGTCTCCGCGCTTTGTCTTAGTTTGACTTAGCTTTGTCTTAGTTTGACTTCTACTTCCGTCTCATTTTCTCTTCAGCTTCTGTCTCATTTTCTTGATTCGCTTCGTCTTACTTTTCTACTTCGCAGCTTTTGTCTTATCTTCTTCAGCTTCTGTCTTACTTTCTAATATTTTTTTATTTGATTTTCATCAAAATGATTAATCGTGAAGTCATTTTGACTTAATAGAACTCCCACAAGAAGATCAAAATCTCAATCCACTGAAAGAATGTCCACAGAAGGATTGAAGAAATTGTCAGATGATGTAAGGAAAAGCAAGACGATTTCTCAAAAAGAAGAAAGCTAGGAGCTACAGAGAGAGACCTTAGTGACCTTAAAGAGAAAGGGGGAAACACTCCTTTGAGAGAGACCCAAGCAAGCGAAAAGGTTGCCTAGAGTACGGACCCTACGTCAACAAGAAGAAAAGAAAGGAAAAGAGTTGACTCATGGTGGAGACTTTGAGAAGAAAACACCGCAGGCAACCAGGTCCTTAGTCTCAATCTTGAAGGAAGATTCAGCAAAAGTGGCTAAAGAAGCTGAGATTAAGAGGAGGTTGGAATTTGAGAAGAAGAAAACTCAACCTCAACAACAAACTCCTAGGCTGATTAGAGAAAATAAGAAGCAGAAAACCAGTGAGAAGAAGAGCACTCCTACTGCTGTTCAACAGAAGAAAAGGTCAGTTGAACACAGTCCAACACAGGTTAATCCTTCTCAACCTTTGAGAAAAGAGGATTTAAAACTAAAGATTATTGAAGAAGTTCAACCTGTCAGGAGTAGCAGCTCTATAATCATTAGAGAAACCCTGAAAAGGTCAGTCAAGGTACAATTTCAACCAATCTTGGTAAATAGTGATACAATGTATCTGTTAAATGATGGAGAGATAAAGTTATATAGTATTCTGCGGGATGAGATAACCAAACCATACCCCACACAGATGACAAAGCAAAAGTACACTATATTTTTAGTTACAAAAAGAACTGTGATTAAGATTGTACTTGACATATAGTCAAGACCTTACATTGTTCGCAATGTGGAAAAGGGGAAGAAGCAAATGTATCCTGAAGGGATGACGAGTGATCTGACAGAAGATCAAATTGTAGATGAAGTGAGAAACATAGATGAGGCATGCTATACAGCCCAGCATAAAGGAACCTATGTTTCCCATTACATTTCAAAGGCATCAGGAAGTAATTATGGTCGTTGAACCACTGAGGAAACTTCTAAGGTAGTTGGAAGACTCATAGAAGAGCAGTACAGATCCATCAGGATTGGAGATATCAGTTACAACATAGAGACTCTTGTGCATCTAATTATGCACTTTAGACCCTTGAGTTCTGTATCTTCAATTGGAGATGTCCTACACCTACTTGGAAGACAAGTCCCAAGACTACCCAGCCCTGATGACCTTGATCTCCCGGAACCAAATTTATCTTTCAAACCTCCTACCTTTACAATCACTGGATCAAATGTCATATATTCAGATGCATATACTACTATCGGTCTTGAAGTAGTACAACAGAAGCATGATGATCCCTTAGTCGAAGAAATTGGAGAAATTAATGACAAGGTTGATGATCTGTGTGCTTTAGTGAGTGACTTGCATAAGGAAGTAGAGTATATACGACAAGACCTCAAGTCACTCCGCACTGAAATAAAGGAAATGTTTTCTGAAGTTATGAAACATCTTCGGTCATGATCTTTTTGATCAATAACAAATAGGGGGAGAAAGGCAAAAATGAGAAAGATAGGGGGAGAAAGGAAAGAAAGGTAAGAGATAAGAAGAGAAGAGAAGAACAGAAGAAGAAGAAGAGAAATGTATAGAAGAGAGAGATTAGACGTAGCCCACGGTTTGGGATGAACCAGGATAAATTGCTGTGTCAACTTCTACTCTAAACTCTCAACTTTTATTCTTATTGTTTTTATACAAGTATTTAGAAGTTAACTGCAAATACTACGTGATATTTTCACTCAATAGTTTTTGAGAAAGAAAGTTTTTCAAAAATATATAAGGGGATTATATTTACGAAAAAGAATACACAATTCAACCCCCTTCTTCTGCATTTCGTGTATCAAATATAAAAGCCTATACTTACGCGTGATTTACTTCAGATGTAACTTAAGGCAGACCGTATAAGGCTCCAAAATATACCCTAGATGAAATGTTACATATTTATGAAAGTACATGTATGATATGACATAAAATTGTGCTATGATTTGAAAGTGAAAGGCAAGTGACTTGAATTTTGGTATTGATGGACCATAGTTAGTGAATTGGTAGTTAATGTTAATATTTAATATATATGTTAGTCATAACCCTGCATTATTAATTGTTAATTTTTATTAACTATTATATACTAATATTCAGTATATATGTAACTCTCCAAATATTAATTAGTCACGCCTATGACTTAATAGTCACAGGCGTTACTGTCTTGCATATCATTTTGTTTTTCTTGTTTGCAGTTAATTAACACCTATTTGATGTTATAACATTTTTTATTAAATAGTTAATTAATTAATTAAAATAATATTAGTTTGTTGATTAATTTTAATATAATTACTTATAATATACTTAACACGTATAAAAACATAATTAATTAATTAACTAATTAATTAATATTTCTCAAAATTAATACTAATTAAGATGTAATAAATTAACTTATTTATTCAAATATAATTTATTTATAAATTAATTATCCATGATTAACTATCAATTTTATTCAATTATAATTAATCATAATTTATATATAATTAAGTAATTGATGCATTAAAATATAATTAATTGATTAAGTAGTACATGTTAATATTTAGTATAAATATTACTCATGACCTGCGTTATTAATTGTTAATTATTATTAATTATTATATACTAATATTCAGTATATATGTACCTCTTCAGTATATACATAGCTTAAGTACTCCCGTCTGTATTATATATTTCTACACTCTCGCTAATGATTAATAATTGCTAGATAAATAAAAATTTATTAAATATAATTTTTATATAATTAATTTACTAATTAATTAATAATTAATAGATTGATTACTTATTATTATTAAGTTAATTAACTATAAACTCATAGGTGTTAATTAAGTGTCACTATATAAAGATATTTTTTCGTTTTTTAATTAAATATATTTAAACTATAGTTAATTAATGAATTTTGATATAATTAATAATAATTAAAATGTAATGAATTCATTGATTTATTAAATTATACTTTATTTATAAATTAATTATTTATCATTAATGGTTAAGTTTATTTAGTTATAATTAAAAATTATTAATATCTAACTAATTAATTGATGTCTTAAAATATAATTGATAGATTAAGTAGTTAATGTTAATATTTAATATATATATATATATATATGTATGTTAATCATGACCCTGCATTATTAATTGTTAATTTTTATTAATTATTATATACTAATATTCAGTAAGTCACAACCGTGCATATTGTTTGGTTTTTCTTGTTAGTAGTTAATTAACACCTATATCATGTTATAACATCTTTTATTAAATAGTTAGTTAATTAATTAAAATATTATTAATTAACATAATTAATTGATTAATTATAACATAATTAATTGATTAATTAATTATAAAATACTTAACACTATAAAAATATAATTAATTAATTTTGATGAAATTAATAACAATTAAGATATAATAAATTAACTTAATTATTCAAATATAATTTATTTATAAATTAATTATTCATGATTAATTGTTAATTTTATTATATTATAATTAATCATAATTAATATATATACTTAATTAATTGATTTATTAAAATATAATTAATTGATTAAGTAGTACATGTTATTATTTAGTATAAATATTAGTTATGACCTACATTATTAATTGTTAATTATTATATACTAATATTCACCATATATATACCTTAAGTACTCCCGTATGTATTATATATCTCTACACTATCGCTGCCACAATCATGTAATTTTAGTTGTGCACGATCGTGCTTTTGTCGATATCTCCTCAATGTCACGATCGTGCTTGTGTACGATCGTGCAAATCCTCTGAGAGTTACTCAATCACACGATCGTGCACCCTTCTAAACCTCCCTCTTTGCTTTTCCTCTCTTTTGTTTCATATACAATTTTTAACTTATGTCTTCACTATTTACTCTTCATTTTTACTTTCATTTCACCTCAACTCATTCTAATATAAATCAAAATCTATCACTGTTTTAATTTGAAATTAATCTAAAATTCATAAAAATAATTACACTTAATGATTAATAATTACGGGATAAATAAAACTTTATTAAATATATTTATATATAATTAATTTATTAATTACATTATTATAATTAATAGATTGATTACATATTATTATTAAGTTAATTAAGTGTAAATTTACATGCCTGAATTAGTGACAAAAATATTTTTCATTTCTTAATTTAATATATTTAAAGTATAGTTTATTAATTGATTTTGATATAATTAATAATAATTAAAATATATTAAATTGATTGATTTATTAAATTATAATTTATTTATTTATCATTACCTATTAAGTTTATTTAGTTATAATTAAAATTCATTAATATCTAATTATTGAATTGATGTATTAAAATATAATCAATAGATTAAGTAGTTAATGTCAATATTTAATATATGTTAGTCATAACCCCGCATTATTAATTGTTAAGTTTTATTAATTATTATATACTAGTTTTCAGTATATATGTAACTCTCCAAATTTTAATTAGTCACGCCTGTGACTTAATAGTCACAGGCGTGGCTGCCTTGAATATTATTTGGTTTTTCTTGTTAGCAGTAATTAACACATATATGTTGTTATAACATTTTTATTAAATAAATAAATAATTAATTAAAATATTATTAGTTTGTTGATTAATTATAACATAATTAATTGAATAATTACTTATAATATACTTAACACATATAAAAAATATAATTAATTAATTAAAATATAATTAATTAACTAATTAATTAATTTTTCTCAAATTAATAATAATTAAGATGTAATAAATTAACTTATTTATTCAAATATAATTTATTTACAAATTAATTATCCATGATTGACTATTAGTTTTATTCAGTTATAATTAACCATAATTTATATATAATTAATTAATTGATGCATTAAAATATAATTAATTGATTAAGTAGTACATGTTAATATTTAATATAAATATTACTCGTGACATGCATTATTAATTATTATTTACTAATATTCAATATATATACCTCTTCAGTATATGCATAGATTAAGTACTCCCGCCGGTATTATATCCAGTTGATTCTTTGGTGTCAAGCACGTTCGTGTTTTTTCCGATATCTCCTCAATGTCACGATCTTGCTTGTACACGATCGTGCAAATCCTTTGAGGGTTACTCTGTCACGATCGTGCAACTCTTCTGAACATTCCTCTTTGTTCTTCCCCTCTTTTGCTTAATCTACGATTTCTAACTTATTTCTTCGTTATTTCCTCTTCATTTTTACTTCCATTTCACCTTAACTCATTCTAATATAAATCAAAATCTATCATTGATTTAATTTGAAATTAATCTAAAATTCATAAAAATAATTACACTTAATGATTAATAAATACTAGATAAATAAACCTTTATTAAATATAATTTATTATAATTAATTTATAATTAATAGATTGATTACTTATTATTATTAAGTTAATTAAGTGTAAATTTACAGGCGTTAATTAAGTGTCACTGTGACAAAGATATTTGTTTCGTTTCTTAATTAAATATATTTAAAGTATAGTTGTTTAATTAATTTTGATATACTTAATAATAATTAAAATGTAATGAATTCATTGATTTATTAAATTATACTTTATTTATAAATTAATTATTTATCATTAACTATTAAGTTAATTCAGTTATAATTAATAATAATTAATATATAATTAATAATTTGGTGTATTAAAATATAATGAATAGATTAAATAGTCAATATTAATATTTAATATATATGTTAGTCTTGACCCTGCATTATTAATTATTAATTATTATTAATTATTATATACTAATATTCAGTATATATGTACGTCTTCGAATGTTAAGCAATCACATCATCAATTAGTTTTAGGAATATGCTATTTTATATTCACAAATTATAACTTATTCGAATAAATTCATCAAATGCACGCTTTTCACACAGCACAAGAGAAGAAGACCAAAGAGCATATTTAGCTTTAAATTAATACGTGGATGTAAATATTTAGAAACTATTAACAAAAACAATTGTTTATTTCTGACACACCAACAATCCCTTTATATATAACACACCAACGAAACGCCATCAATTAAACATAAACATTAAACTACAAAAATATGAAATACTACATAAACATCAAAACCTACAGTTATATAATAAAATGAAACTATTCAAGAAACAAAAGTTTCTGCTCACAAATTAAACATTCACATAGCGCTTATATTAAATATTGTTTTTTTTCTTCTTAACATTGGCACATCATACCTATCCTTCTCTTTACTTATCTTCTTCTTCTTTATAGCATCCTCTTTATCAATAATTCCATTTACAGCATCCGACTTCTTAACCGTCTCTAGGGCCTCAAAATTTGTCTTCTCCTTCTTCTTCTTTTTTCTTTAGGAGAACATTCTTAAACATACTTAATAATATTCAATAATCAACAATAACGTGAACTTAAGAAAAAAAACAACATAACATGAACTTACACAATAATACCTTAATAATTAAACTAAAATTATACTCAACCAGGACTAAAAACACTAAATCATAAAAACACAAACACCAAAAAACAAATTAATAATAACAACAAATTATTTTCTCATTTAATAATTAAAGATGTTAAAAGATCAATTCAACGAACACAACCTAATATTTTAAAACTCATAATAATTCGTGAACAAGCTATTCTTCACATGCATAACCATAATTAACAAGTACCTCAACTAAAAGATCATTAACAAGTGTGATAGACACTCACTCCATTTTCCATTCATTCAAGCACTCAAAGTTCACAAATATTCATTCATTTTCATTCCATGTTAAACATCAACCATAAGCTTGCTAGCTAATCCAATCTTCAATGCTAAATATCTAACAGAAATATTAATTCGAAGGTCTTTATTTTGGTTGTAATAAGGCTAAGATCAAGGTATGGAAAAGATAAAATTTTGCTTTAAACCAAAGGACTAATTAAGCATTTAAAATGATACAAATCAATAAAATATAAAACATTGAATTCTTTCTTTTGAACTTCAATGATAACCCTACCAATCTCCTTTACTTTTTTGATCTCCCCTTTCCCTTCATTTTCCTTTTTCTCTTCCTCTTTTTCATTTTTATGCATGCCATTTTCTTCTTCTCCTTTTTTCCCTTTCTCTCTTTCTTCTTCAGTTGATATGATTTGCTTTTTTTCCCAATATACAACAATATATATACCTTTTAAATGCTCAACTTGCCCTTATGGAGATTCAAACTGTGATCTTACTCCTTTGTTCGATGATTTCCTTCCCCCCCCTGCTCAACTTGCCCTTATGGCGGGTGAAATCAAAATAGATAAACAATAAAGGCCAAGTTTGTGTTTCAGGTTTTAACCAAAATAAGGTTTCATGCAAGCTCAAAGGGGCTCACTAAGGATAATATTATGGTGGCTTTTTAATCTCTCAAGTTAAATCCTAAACGCCTTCATCACTTTAATGTTTGCATAAGATCATGTAATCTCAACTAGTATTCGTAAGCAAGTTCTAGATTTTTTTAATCATGAAAGAATACTCTCAAGAAGAAATACTTTTAATTGGTCTCAAACCCTCACTGAAGAAAAGTTTCATTCATCTATCACAACAAGCTAATATCCTTTCAATTAAAATCCACGTCAATCAACTTATGCATGCAAATATATTTATTTACTTATATTATGCATTTATAATCGCGATTAAGTTTAGTCAATAATCAAACATCTTTAACTATTAAACAAAAAAACAAACACAAAATGCACAACAATCATAGTAAACATCATAGGAAATTAAATGAAAGATCTAAGATGCAAACAACGTTAATTGACACAAACAATAAAACTAAAAATAATTTTTTGAAAAACAATCAAAATAATAAAAGAAATCGATAGAAATACAATACTAAGATGAAGGTGGACGCTTTGTTGAGCGAGGATTAAAATTCGCTAGCAAATCCCTAATCTCCGCAATATTTGCCTCAATCTTATCAAATCTCTCACTCGTACGCCGTTCAAATACAATAAGTTGATTGGTTAATGATTGATATTCCACAGAATTAGGTGCAATGTTAAACTACGTACCTTCATATGGTAAAGCGTCATCCCCTTGTGTACCTTCACCTGCTTTGCCCCGACTTGGCTTACTACTTGAAGCTTCCGTTGTCTCGTCAATAACAACAACATAACGATCACCTTGCCACCTGGCAATCTTCATGGACACCAAGGACTGCAAGTCTAAACTATAATTCCCTAAAACTAACTACATACTGTTCTCTCACTCAGCAAACTAAAATATTCAGCAATTTGGGTAACTAATGCCCTAATAACTATTTTTCCAGCTCTAACTTCAGCCACATCCATCATATGCACACTTAACCACATACCAGCATTAAAGTGTTTATCATGCACCATACACCACAACACAAACCATTCAGCTTTAGAAACTGCACCTTGGCTATCTCCACTACCAAATACCATACAAGTTAAAAACCTATGAAGATAGCGTAAGCTAGGGTTCACTAAAGTAGACGATTTAGACTTACTTGGAGAGAAACATTTGTTGAGTTTGTAATTTCATTCTAAAATTCTTTAGGACTAAATTTATCATGACCGCCATATAAATCACTATGTGGAAATCCAAATAAATCATTCAAATCATTTAAAGCAAAATCATATCTCTTATTCATTAATCTAAATATTAAATTAATCACGATACCATCTTTGTTACAAATCAAATGTAAAGTTGTCAAAAATTCGAAAGTTAATTCAACATATGAATTTTTTCTAAATTTTGCAAATTTGTCCCATCTTATGTTATACAACAGTTCATTAACTCGATTTGCAATTCCTAATTCAGTTATAGGTCCATGATCAATAAATCTATTCAACATAATCAAACGATCTTTTAAAGTTGCATACCTTAACTGGCTCTCGGTAGTGTTAAATTGAAGGCAAGGATTACCTAAAACAGGGACATCGTCCGCTTTAGAAGATGAATATGCTCTGAATCTCACACGAGGCATAATCTAAGTAACAATCAAGAATCAAAATATTTTCACAAATCTCAAACCACACGGAACAATGTATTATTTAATTGAATTTAGAGCCCTTAAATATAATAGGTAAACAAGAAATCCTAGAGTAATATGAATCCATCATCGTCATATAATGAACAATCATTCGGCTTAAATATACATCCTTTAATAAATAATAATTATGTAAAAGATAAAAACAAAAAAGATTAAATAAATTTTTATGTTATCAGTCGTATACTATATCAATTTTTTTATATAATATCAAACTTGAATTATTTAATAATGAATCAACAATTTATTGAAAACTAAAGTTATTTTTATTATTTCCTTTTATTTAACAAAAATCGAGCAATTAAACACAATCCTTACAATTTAACATTTGTTTAATACAAAACAAACTGATAGCAAATAGCCAAATCAAAGCAAATTCTTAACCTAATACAATTCTTAACCGAATATAAAAACCAAGAAAAAATCAACCAAATCGAACGATAAACATAAAAAATCTATTATATCTTATATCAAATTAAACCCAAAAAAAGAAATAGTTAATAGTATAAAAAGAATGTATACGAAGAAGTAAACATCGACCATATCCAAACAAGATATCAAATCAATACATTTTACTAAAGGCTCCGAAATATGTTTAATGATATAAAAGATTACCTGTGGTTAGGTCGGCTGTGCTAGGCCCAGGCCCATCTTCACACATCCACGGCCCTTTCGGCCCATCAAGGAGTTAGTCTCCCATGCAAACACAATGATCTACGTAAAGACCTAAACCTAGTGGTAATCCACGGTATATATAAGG
>JAOSBL010000007.1:16514355-16531311 GCA_027568915.1 Erythroxylum roraimae
TCGGGAACTTCCCGGAACAAAAAAGTTTTGTTTTCCGCACTGTGTCCATGTGATGGACACCCCGGGATTTTCCTACACAACAATCATAGTAACATCATAAGAAATTAAATAAAAGATCTAAGATGCAAACAACATTAATTAACACAATCAATAAAACTAAAAATAATTTTATGGCAAACAATCAAAATAATAAAAGAAAAAGATAGAAATACAATACTAAGATGAAGGTGGATGCTTTCTCGAGCGAGAATTAAAATTTGCTAGCAAATCCCTGATCTCCATAATATTTGCCTTAATCTTGTCCAATCTCTCACTCGTGCGCTGTTCAAATACAATAAGTTGATTCATTAATGAGTGATATTCCACAGAATGAGTTGCAATGTTATACTGCGTACCTTCATGTGGTAAAGTCTCATCCCCTTGCGTACCTTCACCTGCTTCGTCCCGACTGCGCTTACTACTTGAAGTGTTTGCTCTCTCATCACTAACAACAACATAGCGATCACCTTCTTGCCTAGCAGTCTTCATGGACACCAAGGACTGTAATTCTAAACTACAATTCCCTGAAACTAACTGCATACTTGTTCTCTCACTCAGTAAACCAAAATATTCTGCAATTTGGGTAACAAATGCCCCAACAACTATTTTTCCAGCTCTAAACTTTGGCCACATCCATCATATGCACACTTAATCCCATGCCAACACTAAAGCGTTTAGCATGCACCATACACCACAACACAAACAATTTAGCTTTAGAAACTGCACCTTGGCTATCTCCTTTACCAAATATCGTACAAGTTAAAAACCTATGAAGATAACGTAAGCTAGGGTCCACTAAAGTAGACGATTTAGACCTACTCGGAGAGAAAACATTTGTTGAGTTTATAATTTCATTCCAAAATTCTTTAGGACTAAATTCATCATGATATCCATATAAATCACTATGTGGAAATCCAAATATATCATTCAAATCATTTAAAGCAAGAACATATGTCTTATTCATTAATCTAAATATCAAATTAATCACGATACCATCTTCGTCACAGACAAATGTAAAGTTGTCAAAAATTCTAAATTTTGCAAATTTGTCTCATCCTATGTTATACAACAGTTCATTAACTCGATCTATAATTCCTAATTCAGTTATAGCTCTATAATCAATAAATCTATTAAGCATTATCTGACGATCTTTTAAAGTTGCATACCTTAATTGGCTCTCAACATTGTTAAATTAAAGGCAAGGATTACCTAAAACAGGGACATCATCTGCTTCAAAAGATGACGATGCTCCTAATCTCACACGAGCCATAATCTAAGTAACAATCAAGAATCAAAATATTTTCATTAATCTCAAACCACACGAAACAATTTATTACTTAATTGAATTTAGAGTAGTTAAATATAATAGGCAAAGATGATAATCCAGCATCATCATAGAATGAACAAACATTCAGCTTAAATATACATCCTTTAATAAATAATAATAAAGTAAAAGATAAAAATAAATAAGATAAAATAATGTTTTATGCTATCATTTGTATGCTATATCAAAATGTTTTATATAATATCAAACTTGAAATATTTAATAATGAATCAACAATTCATTGAAAACTAAAGTTATTTTTATTCTTTCCATTTATTTAACAAAAACCGAACAATTAAACACAATGTTTACGATTTAACAATTGTTTAATACAAAACAAACCGATAGCAAATAGCCAAATCAAAGCAAATTCTTAACCTAATACAATTCTTAACCAAATATAAAAATCAAGAAAGAAATCAAGCAAATTGGACGATAAGCATAAAAAATCAATTATATCTTATATCAAATTAAAGCCATAAAAAATGAAATAGTTAACAGTATAAAAAGAATGTATATGAAGAACGAAGCATCGATCTATATCAAAACAAGATATCAAATTAATACATTTTACTAAAAGCTCCGAAATATGTTTAACGATATAAAAGATTACCTGTAATTATAATAACCTTCCGACGGCGATAACGACAGACGACAATACCGAAGAGGCAAAGACGATAGCAACGACCCAACTCAATATCTAGACTCCGATGGAGATTCAAACAATTGGATTTTTCACCAAAGAACACGAAGAAGATGATGACAAAATAGGCGTAGGCTAGAATGAGCATGATTTCAAAATTATGTTAAAGACTATAAAATGGGTCACAGGTGTGACTTTATAAGTTGCACCCAGTAAGTTTTTTTTGGCTTAGTTAATTCAGTACATGTCTTTTTTTTTCTTCTTATTTTAATTAATTAAAATATTTTTAAATTAGTGAGACTTAACTCAGGTGTAGATATTATAACAGTTCTATTTGCTTTCTATATTTTATCTATTGATAACAAATACATCACAATATAAATTTCCTAAATTATTTAATTTTTTAATTCTAAAATTTTACAAACTAATTTCAATAATCCATTTTTTATATTCTAACTTATATATTTTTTAATAATTCTATCATAATTCCTTTCTTAATATACAATTAAAATTTTTTAATACTTATAACTTAATCACAAAATTTTAAATTATGCAATATTCATGTACACATTAAATAATATGACATGTTACGACTTTTTTCATTATCTCAATTAGCTAAAATATTTAATTCATAACAACAAAATTGAACTTTTATTTTAACTAAAATATTTAATTTATGATACAAAATTTAACTTTTGCTTCAGTCACAGATAATAGTTGTATTTACCTACATTAAATATTTATAATTTTATGACAACATTTTAAATTACACAATATTAATGTAACATGTGATCTTTTTTTACCTTAACTAACTACAATATTTAATTGATTTTTTTTTACATTTTTTTCAATCACGGGCGTGACTTATACGTTTCCTTTTTTTCCAGTACAAATTTTTAATAACTCATTTCACTAATCCATTTTTAATATTCTAATTTATATATTTTTAATAATTTTATCATAACTCTTTTCTTATTATACATTTCAAAATTTAAATATTTGTAATTTTATCACAAAATTTTAAATTAAACAATATTTGTTTATTTTAAAATTATTTTGCTTTAGTCACACCCACTATATATCTTTATTACTTTTTACTTACATATTATAATATTTTTTAATTTAGGTTATATATTTTATCTATTTATAACAAATACATTTCTTTAATTTTAAATTTTTCATCCCAAATTTTTACTAACTAATTTTACTTATTCATTTCTAGTATTCTAGCTTATATATTTTTAATATGACAAATTTTAACCTTTTTAAAAAATTAAACATTTCAAAATTTAAATATTTATAATTTTATTTCAAAATTTTAAATTGACCGATATTTATTTATACATTAAATAATATAATAATATAACATATTTAAAATAAACAATCGCACGATTAAATTAAGTGGGCATTATATTACTGCGCATTTGCTGAAGTAATTAGTTACATAGGCTTTCTCATAAATTGATACTTGAGTGATTAGTTGATGTGTAGAAACATGATGGATTTTTATTTGAGCCTACGTGAGGAGTTGAGCCTATATGACTTTATTCCATAGTCATATCATTTCTTTGATTGTGTGATACTCCCATAGGTAGTCCACCTAGAACTTGCCTTGAACCAATTTGAATCTACCAGATGCATGCTAAATAGAAATGATTAAGACCCTCGTTCTTTTAGCCCTTGACTTAAACAACAACCTATGTCACTGTCCCTTGCAAACCCCTTAAAGCCTTTAATATTTTTGTTTGTAAAAAAACTTCATTTTAAACCTTAGACCCCATTAGTTTACCCTATCACAAGTTTAATGGAGTGCTAAGTTGCATCAGTTTGGTATTTTTGACAAAAAAATTTTATAAGACACTTTGAGTAGCTTTCTTCATACCTCTACTTTTATAGCACATTACATGTAGTTGCTAACGTTAGTTGTGTTTCTTGATTTTTGTGAAAAGAAAGGAAAAAACAAAAAAAAAAGAAAAGAATGAGATATAGTAGCAATAAGAAGTGGGGAATAGTTAGTTATATCCATTCATATGTCTCAGAAATCATTTTGTGTCCCTTTGTATATTTAGTACTCTATAAATGCTTGTGATGAGCTCTGAAACCTCTTTGACATACCTTAAACCCTAGCCCCGTTATAACCCTCAGCAAAGTCCTTTTGATCTATTTCTGCATGTAATCACTGTGGAGAAGAATTGGTATATTTGTAAGCCCATGGTACTGTATTTTTCTATAGGGAGTCTTAAGGGAAACACTAACCTTAAACACATGGGTGAAATGAGTGAATTCGGTGAGAAAGATCCATTTTTAGTCTATGCTTGCTTTTGTTTTATAGTGTCAGAATTTGAGTTTGATTATGTATGCCCATATTCATGAAGTGTGTAGTAATTGGACATTCAAGTGGCTGAAGTTCGAAAGATTGCATGTTCTTAATCCTTAGGATGATGAATTGATAGAATGGATTGGTTGTTTCATCTGTTTTAAGTGCTTCTTTGTGGGTTTTAGCTCTAGTTTATTTGATCTTTAGCATTTTTTGCATCTTTTCTTGATCTTTGAAGTGTTTAGTTGTTTCTTTACATTATCTAGTGTTTGAGGGTAGTTTTGGAGCCTATTTGTAAGATGGATTGATGCACGTTGCTGATGAACTGTGCAGGTATCAAATTTGCTACTGTGGATGCAGTATAGATGATTTAATGGTACCACTGGATAGATTTACAGAATTCAGATGACAATCAAATTTGATGAAGAGGAAGGACAATGTGTGAGGAGCTTACAAAAGGAATGAAGATTGCATAAAGCCATAGATTTTGTCGGATTGTTCATGATTATGAGCAGCTAAATATTTTGTAGGAGTTGTTCTTGAATTATTTGTGGAACTCTTGTTGTTTTGGATGCAATTATAGATGTTTTATGATATTTGCTGTGCTTAAAGCATTCAATAAACAATTTGAAATTATTAATATTATTAATAAATAATAATAACATGTACGTTCAATATATACCGAAGAATAGTAAATAATTAATAATAACAAAAGTAATAATTAGATGTTAATAATTAATTAAGTATAATTCATGCAGGCTTTAATGTCAATGGGCTTAATAAAGTTAAATCTTACAGTAACTCTTAATTAGTTATATTTATGTAATTATTAATTTTAAATTGTTACATGTTTTTATTAATTGTTATCGTTAAATAATCGTAAATTATGTAATTACGAATAATAATAATTATTTATTATATATTAGTCACAATCATGCATATTATAATTATTTATTAAATATTATTAATTAAAGAGCAAATATTAAGTATATTATAATTAACTTATTAGTTAATTATGTTATAATTAATCAACAAACAAATAATATTTTAATTAATTAATTAACTATTTAATAAAAGATGTTATAACATCATATAGGTGTTAATTAACTGTTAACAAGAAAAACCGAATAACATACACGGTCACGCCTGTGACTATCAAGTCATAGGCCTGACTATATAATAATTAATAAAAATTAACAGTTAATAATGTAGGGTGATGACTAACATATATATTAAATATTAATATTAACTACTTAATCTATTAATTATATTTTAATACATCAATCAATTAGTTACATATTAATTATTTTTAATTATAACTGAATAAACTTAACAGTTAATGATAAATAATTAATTTATAAATAAAGTATAATTTAATAAATCAATAAATTTATTATATTTTAATGATTATTAATTATATCAAATTTAATTAATTAACTATATTTTAAATATATCAAATTAATAAATCAAAAAATATCTTTATCACAGTGACACTTGATTCATGCCTGTGAGTTTACACTTAATTAACTTAATAATAATAAGTAATCAATCTATTAATTATAATTTAATTAGTAAATTAATTATATAAATTACATTTAATTATATTTAATAAAGTTTTATTTATCTACTAATTATTAATCATTAACTGTAATTATTTTTATGAATTTTAGATTAATTTCAAATTAAATCAGTCATAGATTTTGATTCATATTGGAATGAGTTGAGGTGAAATGGAAGTAAAAATGAAGAGAAAATAAGGAAGACATAAGTTAGAAATCGTAGATAAAGTAAAAGAGAGGGAGAAGTGATGTTTCGTAAAAATCTTCAGAAGAGCTATACGATTGTGACAGAGTAACCCTCAGAGGATTTGCACGTTGGAATTGCACAATCATGACAGCGAAAGTGTATAGATATATAATAGTTTGAACATACTTTGACTCCGATTCACTTGAAATTTGGAGCATGAACTCGTCACACATTTTCTTTTCTCTCTACCAAATTTCACGGGCATCTGAATTCATCAGGAAAGTATTAATTATTTAATTATAATATAATTAATTGATTATAATATAATTAACACATATAAAAATATAATGAATTAATTTAAATACAATTATTTAATTAACCAATTAATTAATTTTGATATAAGTAATAATAATTAAAATATAATAAATTAACTTATTTGTGAAAATATAATTTATTTATAAATTAACCATTAATCATTAACTGTTAAGTTTATTTAGTTATAATTAATAATAATTAATATATAATTAAATAGTAGATGTATTAAAGTATAACTAATTGATTAAGTAGTAGATGTTAATATTTATTAAATATGTTAGTCATTATTAATTATTATATACTAATATTTAGTATATATGTAGGCACTCAGTATATATATATAGTTTAAGTAGTCACGCCTGTGACTACATGCACAGTTGTGATTTGCTAAGTCACAACTGTACTTGTTATTTTGTTTTTCTTATTACCGGGTAATTAACACCTATGTAAATTTTTAAATTGTTTATTAAATAAATAAATATTTAAAATATTATTAATTAGTTGATTAATTAAAACATAATTAACTGATCGATTAATTATAATATATTTAACACGTATAAAAATATAATTAATTAATTAAAATATCATCAATTAATTAACTATAACATAAGTGATTGCTTAATCAATTAAAATATAATTATGATCTAATTAATTTAAATATTATTAATTGATTAAAACTTTTTTATTAAATAGAATTATATCTTCGGCTAACTTATTAATTAAGTATAATTCACACATGCTTTAACGCCAACGGGCTTAATAAAGTTAAATTTCACAGTAGCTTTTAATTAGTTTTATTTATGTTATTATTAATTTTAAATTATTACATGTTTTTATTAATTGTTATCATTAAATAACCGTAAATTACGTAATTACTTATTATTATTATTATTTATTATATATTAGTCATAATCATGCATGTTACTATTATTTATTAAATATTATTAATTAAAGAGCAAATAAACATAAAGTAAAGAAAATGGTTTGTTTTGATACGTTGAGATGTCAACGAATTTTGAATAATTAGTTTATGAATTTCATGAGTTTAATAAAGACAACAGTTATAAGCCACAAGTAATTAACGCTTATGATCCAAGTAATAAAATATTGACGGTTGTGATTTAAAAACAAAAAAACTATCATGCGGATATGCAGAGTTTTGAAGTTTAAGAAAACAAGAAAATAAAACACAAAAGTACACAAGTTACATGCTTATTTTGCTCCAAGACTATGACAATTTAGGTTTTTTGTTATTGTCATTAACATCTGCATTTGACTATACTGTGGGTTCACCGTCGTTGAATCTTTTATAAAGACATTGTCTGACTGTTGAAGAAGATTTAACAATATTTTGTAAAAATATATAAAAAAACAAAGTATATTAGCTACAGAATATATAAGGAAACATTATTTTTTTTGGATAAAAATGCTAGATAGATAAATAAAGATGATAATATAATTAACGCTAAAAACAAGCTTACAAATTTTGATAAAGATAAAAACGTAAAAATTGAATGAATAAATAATGACAAGTACAAATTGAATGAATAAATAATGACGAATACTTGAAATAGGTGGAGGTGCAATGTCAGTAGTGTTATTTTAATCATTAGTTGAAATTTGATTATGTTTTCCAAGTGAAGCTGAAGCCTTTTCTAATTTATCATCATCAATTTCACGGTAATACATAACAGTGAACCGTTGTCTTTCATCTAGCGAGTGCACGTATATAGGTTTGATATGAAAAAGAAATGTCTTGGTTTTCAATTCTATGTACACTTTTTCTAGAGGAAATTCCATATTCTTGTTATGGGAAGGCAAAAATGTTAATTGTCAGCCATATAATAAAGATATTATAATTGTTGTTATATTAAATCGCATCTGTAATAAGTCAAAAAAGTATAACCTGGTGATAATACTGCATAACTTCAATTGCAGTAAACTTTAAAAGTTTTTCAACGAGTTCGCCAAAAATAGTAACTATGATAGTCCTTGTTTCGTCAGTCAAATCCACGTCATAGCGGCATCTATATTTGCAATAAAAAGTTAATTAGAATATATATGTTAATTAGATATATTGAAAGCTTGTATAACAATGAGATCTTCTTCACGGGTGTGACTGGTTACTTTACAGCGATGAAGATTTATCAGGGGTGTGAGTTACAAGTCACACTGGTGAGGAAGGTGTCATGGGTGTGACTTATAAGTCACATAGTAAGTCACACCCATGAACAGGGTCTCACGGGTGTGATTTAGCATGTCACACTCGTGACATCCAAGTCCAAAACGTTAAAACGTTGGAAAAAATCTACACATAGAAAGTGCACGAGAAGACAAAGGCAAAAGAGAAAAGAGAAAAAGGAAAACCTAGGTTCAACAGGAAATTTTTCTCTGCAAGAATTACTCCATAAGTAGCAGCTGTAGAACGAAAGCATTTCTTACATGCCATATACCAATACTTTTGCAAGATGTGTTGGAAGGAAATATTAGCTTTAATCCATGTTGTCTGCAAATGTATAATAAGTTTTTTATTAAAAAATCAATATAAAATAAGGAATGTTCATGAGAATATAAAATGTATTTACCTTACTAGTAGAATTCAAGAAGATGATTTTGGTAATTTTCTGATGTGATCCGAAAGATATGTTAGGATTATATCTCAGATAAGCTTGTTGGTTAATACGAGTTTTAAGTTCCTTATTATTTCGTCGTGCCCTAGAACATAATAATTATAAATGTAAAAGCATCAAAATATTATAAAATTTGTATATAATTTGATTGGTCGTTGGAGTAAAGATAAGGCAGTACCAATTTTTAAGATTCGCAACTTCTTCTATTGGTAGATCAACAAGAATCACCAAGTCAAACCAGGTGGATAATGCAACACCTAAAATTTTTTAAAAATTAAATAGAAGGATAAGTAATAAAATATAATAGCGTGATGAAGAAAAAACAAAAATATCATTATAGAAGTTCACTTTTAGTTTGCGGCACACAATTATCGAATAAGAATGTAAGGATTCGGTAATTTGCTAGCCCTCGTTAGTAACAAAAGAATTCCACATTGACAGTATAAGTGTTTGTTGCCTAATAAAAAAAGAAATGTCAGAAAAAAGAAAGAGAAATTATCTCAGTTTTTGTGAAGTATAAAGAATAATAGAGAATTTAAATTACCGTTTGTTGGCAAGAACAAATTTTCACACAGTTGAATGTTTGCCATCTTTGTTGATTTCTTTCTGATCCAAGACTTGAAGAACCACGACCAAAATATCTATCACATGTTAAATATAAATATCATTAGATGTAACAGAAAAAATAGTCAACATTGTATAACGAAATAGATAAAGGGTCTAACCAACTGATTTTTCCTTGTCGTTTATGCAGTTGATAAGATCGGTGAAAGGTGTGTAGTTAAATTTCATGGGGATGATGGCATCATCATGTCGTACAGGTTCAATGACAGTGCGACTTGTAATTATCCATTGTATTTGTAAGTCTTCAGTTTGCTACAGAGGTGGAATTGGCTTCACAATGGCACTACAGATAATTTTTTTTACACGGTTGCAAAATATGACTCATTCGTTAGATATCATTGTTGAATATAATACCTTCAACTTGCGATCCCTGTTAATAATAAAGAAATTGTTAATAATTAAGTCAAAAAAATAAACATTTTGAATGAAGAAAGTGTAATTATTATACCTCATAATCAACAAAGATAAACTTTTGTCTCTTCGATGGTGTGCTAGGTGATGCGATAACACGCTGTTTTTCTTGGACAATAATTTTACATGACCGCCATTGAGTACCAGGTAAAATATCCTTAATCAATAAATGTTTTTCCATCCTGAAAATTTTGTTTAATAAATTAATCAGGAGAAAAGAATTTTTTTATATGAAATGAAATTATACTAACTTGAATAAAACAATTAATATACCTTCTGACAAGTTTGTACTTTATAATTTGGGCAATTGAAATATTTCATGGAACACAATATTTCTTATCTTTTGATCAAACTTTGAAGATTCAAAAGTTCCTGGAATAATTAGAATTTTAATGGATTCAAGAGTTCGAGCTCTTGACAGAGCCACATATAACTGTCCATGTGAGAATACAGGCTGACAGAGATAAATTCCTATATAATCAAGTGTTTGACCTTGGGATTTGTTTATGGTCATTGCAAAACACAAATGAATAGGGAATTGCATTATGACAAAAGGTATTCAATTTCTTCATTCTATGAAGATTGTAAGGGAATTTTATGTATAAAAACTAATTTTCCTTTGTGAGGTCCAAAGACAATTTTTGCAGAAATTGTATGGTCTTTTAATTGTCTGCATATCAACCTTGTCCTATTGCATAGTCCCTCAGTTGAATTCAAATTTCTCAGGAGCATAATTGGGGAGCATTCTTTAAGTAAGAGTTTGTGTGGAGGTAGGCCTTTTGGATTTAAAGAATTGAGAAAATCTTCATAATTTGCTTGATGTCTTCGGTCAACTGTTTTGCCAAAACTCATGTATGAATGCATATTTCCTGATAATTTGTGAATCATCATGTCATTAATTTTATCAACACATCTGTTTTTTGGACACAGTATACATCTATTTATCTTCTGGTATGGATCAGATAAATACAAGCTTAGATCAAGGAAAACGTTTTTAAGTAACCTAGTGAAGGCAACGGTGCATCAGAAAGATGTAGTTGTAATTCTTAAAAAAAAAAAGGATAGTAAAATATATAATGAAAATTTTGTCAACCTGTTAAGAGACTCATCCTTACTATGGTAAGGAATAACCAGTTGTTTTGGCAAGGATATTTGATCTTGCTCATCAACTAGTTTGGTGCCTTCTCCTACACGTAATAAAAATTCACAAAATGCTAGATTTGATATAGCTCTCATATTTATTTACGCATCTGTCGCCAAAGATGTGAATTTAGAAGACTCGAATCAATTAGTTGTTGTTTTGTAGCTTAGTCAATAATGGGCAATGTTTGACAAAGATCACCACCAAATACAACAATCTTTCCTTCAAAAGGTTCATTAGAGTCCATGATTTCTTGAAGCAAATCATGAAATGCTTCAATAGCTTCTCGTTTTTGACATAGAAGCCTCGTCCCATAAGATAAGACTGCATTCAAATATCAATTTCCCAATACTGCTTTGCTTACTTAATTGACAAACTTTTTTCTTTTAAAAATCAAGCGAAATTTTAAATCTTGAGTGAGTTGTCCTACCACCAGGAAGGACTGATGCTGCAACACTTGATGTAGCAACAACAATTGCAATATGTCCCTGTGACCGTAAATTTGCTAGGAGAGCTCAATATATGATAGTCTTCCCAGTTCCACCAGGGCCATCAATAAAAAAAATTCCACCGGTCGAAGCCAAAATTGAATCCAAAATCAAATCAAATATGTATTTCTGCTCGTCATTAATATTGTTAATAAATTCCATCAGGTTTAAAAAATAAATAAACAATTAGACATAATTGATAGAGTTTAAAATTATCAAAAAAAAGTTTATAACTTTGATCGCGTCTTGCTACATAAGCAAACTCTTCGGTGAGTTTAGTGGAAAATTCATCTGTTGTTAATTTCTCTACATTTCAAAAAAAAGTTTTAAAAAATAGAAGAATAAAAAGAAGGCATATAAAAATTATCATGAAAATACCAATAATTATGCTTTCTCTCTAAGAAAGGCAAGCCTTCAATTTTTTTGCAGCTAAGTTAATGTAGTTGTCGTTAGCTCCTAGTAACCATTCAATACAATTCTTAGTACAAAATTTATTCTGTTATCAGGTAGAAAAACAATGTTAAATGAAGCAGATATTTTGTGCAATATTCATATAACGTTGCTTCTTCCTACTTAAAAATACGAAATAGTAGAGAAAGAGAAGTATTTGACCTGGTTTTGTGATAGAGAATTTTCCTTCGTTAGACACCAAATAACAGATTTAATTTTTTGAACCTGATATGTCTATAACTCATTTTGAACAAGTAGAACAAGAGGAAGCTAACCGAATTGGAATGGAATTAAATATAATGGAATTGTTGTGAACTAAATTTTAAATAAACAAAAGGCTTCTTTAGAAAACTTTAAAACATATTAAATGTTTATTAAAGTAACATTAATTATATGCAGATTTCATTTCTAACTGTATTTAAATACCTGATCTATGAATCGAAAATATTGTCTGCGTGAAATAGCCCAGCGTATGCGTCTTTAAATACAGCCGTCGTATCAATCGAAAATATTGATGGATATCTATAGATATTTATTGAAATATTTTCTATGATTCGACAGCAAATTCTTTTGAAATGAGTACAATTAACGTATTTCTACAAAAAATATAAATATGTCACGGGTGTGAAATGTTAAGCCACACCCGTGAAAGTGAATTAAGATGTCAAGCGAATTTTTAAAATGTTTTTTTAATCCTTCTCCACCAAATTTGTTGTAATGAGGGCTTAACCTATATTTTCATTCAAAAGGTTAAGAGGAAACTCAGTAGTTTGATTTACCCAACACGTTGTATGTCACAGGTGTGACATGTTGAGCCACACGCATGACATGTTACCTTTTCATGGGAGTGACTTAACATGTCACACCCATAAAGGATATAATTTGCTTGAGGATTTGTGAGAAAGCGCAAACTAATTTTTCAAATGTTTTCACTGCAAAATGATATTTGGGTAATAGCTGACTGACGAATTTTGTCTGATATAAGAAACTTTTAACCCATATTTAATTTTAACTTCAAAAAACAAAATAAATGTGCAAATAATTAATCAATTTTTTATATAATCAGTAAATAAATTTCTTTAATTAATTAAATAAACTTCTTTAATTAATTGTGTAATTCTTTTAAATTTAAATATAATTTAATCAATTTTTCTATCCAATTAAGTTAAATTAATGGAATAATTAATACATTATTATTATTATTATTATTAATAGTAGTAGTAGTACTACTACTACTACTGCTACTACTACCGTTACCACTACCACCACTACTACTACTACTACTACTAATCACGACTGTTAATTAAGTAGTGCATTTGTACATACTATATTATACAGAATATAATAACTGTCAAATTTGATATGAATTAAAACAAATTAATAAATGTTTAAAGATGTTTAATACAACACAACGTAGTTCCATATTCTACAACTAAAAATCAGAGGTTAATGTCGATAAAGACATTATTGGTCGAAGTACTATCCTCGACAAGATCCTAAAATATTGACATAATTTCAGCCTTCAAATAAAAATAGGCAAAGTTAATAGTAGTAGCAATTTTTCCCTGATTTGCTGCAGCTGATTTTCTGATCTAGACATATCATCTTGACACAGTTGGTTGTAGGAGCACTAGGATAAGGAATATGAAATAGACAAAATGAAGAAACATGAGCCTTAAACCACCGTCCATCTGCCAGCAAAAATGAGCTAAAGTCATGATACTAATAAATAGAAAGCAGCAGGCATGACTACTTAACATTCGAAGAGGTACATATATACTGAATATTAGTATATAATAGTTAATAAAAATTAACAATTAATAATGCAGGGCCATGACTAAGATATATATTAAATATTAATATTAACTACTTAATCTATTAATTATAAGTTAATACATCAATTAATTAATACTATATTAATAATTATTAATTATAACTAAATAACCTTAACAGTTAATGATAAATAAATAATTTATAAATAAAGTATAATTTAATACATCAATGAATTTATTATGTTTTAATTATTATTTATTATATCAAAATTAATTAATTAACTATACTTTAAATATATTTAATTAAGAAATGAAAAAATATCTTTGTTATAGTGACACTTAATTCACGCATGTGAATTTTACTTAATTAACTTAATAATAATAAGTAATCAATCTATTAATTATAATTTAATTAGTAAATTAATAATATATAAATTAAATTCAATATTTATCTATTAATTATTAATAGTTAACTATAATTATTTCTATGAATTTTAGATTAATTTTAAATTAAATCAGTCACATATTTGCATTTGTATTGGAAAGAGTTGAGCTAAAATGGAAGTAAAAATGAAGAGGAAATAGTTAAGACAAAAATTAGAAATCGTAGATTAAGCAAAAGAGAGGAAGAAGTGATGAAAAATGTTGTTTTGTAAAAATATGAAGAAGAACCTCTGTCAAGATTGTGCTTGTGACAGAAAGGGAGCTTCAGAGGAGCTGCATGATCGTGATAGGGTTATCCTCAGTGGATTTGCAAGATCGTACATAAGCACGATCGTGACATTGAGGAGATATCGGGAAAAACACGATCTTGACAGTGAAGAATTAGCTAATATTAGATGATTGTGTATAAACACGATCGTGACAATGAGAGTGTAGAGATATATAATAGTTTTGAACAGCTTTCCACTCTGATTCACTTGAAATTTGGAGCATGAACTCCTCACACATTTTCTTTCCTCTTCACCAAATTTTATGGTCATTTGAATTCATTAGGAAAGTATTAATTATTTAATTATAACATAATTAATTGATTAATTTATTATAATATATTTAACACATATAAAAATATACTTTACTAAATTATCAAAAAAATACTTTACTAATTTAAATATAATAATTTAACTAACTAATTAATTAATTTTGATATAAGTAATAATAATTAAAATATAATAAATTAACTTATTTATGAAAATATATTCAGTTATAATTAATAATAATTAATATATAATTAAATAGTTGATGTATTAAAATATAATTAATTGATTAAGTAGTGCATGTTAATATTTACTATATATGTTAGTCATTATTAATTATTATATACCAATATTTAGTATATATATAGGTAGTCAGTATATATATATAGCTTAAGTAGTCACGCCTATGACTTAATTAACACCTATGTAATTTAATAAAATTGTTTATTAAATAAATAATTTATTATTCAAAATATTATTAATTAGTTGATTAATATATATACTAAACATTAACATGTACTACTTAATCAATTAATTATGATTAATTATAGCTGAATAAAGTTAACAGTTAATCATGGATAATTAATTTATAAAGAATTTATATTTTGATAAATTAGTTAATTTATTATATTTTAATTATTATTAATTTCAGAAAATTTATTTAATTAGTAATTAATTAATTAATTACGTTTTAATTAATTAGTTATATTTTTATATGTTCTAAGAATACTATAATTAATTAATCAATTAATTATGTTATAATTAATCAACAAAGTAATAATATTTAAATTAATTAATTAACCATTTAATATATTTTAATTATTATTAATTTCAGCAAAATTATTTAATTAGTTAATTAATTAATTACGTTTTAATTAATTAGTTATAGTTTTAAATGTGTTAAGTATATTATGCTTAATTAATCAATTAATTAAGTTATAATTAATCAACAAAGTAATAATATTTAAATTAATTAATTAACTATTTAATAAAAAATGTTATAATATCATATAGGTGTTAATTAGCCACTAACAAATAACGGTTGTGACTTAACAAGTTATGTGCATGACAGTCACGGCAGTGACCAGTGTTTTGAAAACCGGACCGAACCAGTCGGTCGGACCGAAAAATCGGTGAACCAGAGCATGAAACGGTCCGGTTTAGCCCGTATTTGTTGTGAGTGATTGATCCGTTCATTTTGCGGTCGAACCGGTAAAAACTGTTGAACCGGTGAAAGAAAGAACCGGCCGGTCTATTTAAAATGCCTTGATTTTGATGATTTCAACTTGAATGAATATTATGATTAGTGATTTTTTAAATCATTTTTAATGAAATATGATTAGCGAGCTTTGTTATCTTATTTTGTGTTGTATTTGGCAAACTTTTTAAAAAAATTGTATATTTTGAAGTTTAAAGATTTAAGTTTACAATTAGATAAATAAATAATTAAATAATATATTTAAAAATTATCTTTTATATATAATATATAAAATAAAAATTTATATATTTATTAATCACCGGTTCAACCACGGTTCAATTCCGGTTGAACCATTAACTATTGAATCAGTTGTTTCTCCGGTTCAATCACCGGACCGGTTTTTAAAACATTGGCAGTGACTACTTAACATTTGAAGAGCTACATATATACTGAATATTAGTATATAATAGTTAATAAAAACTAACAATTAATAAGGTAGGGTCATGACTAACATATATATTAAATATTACTATTAACTACTTAATCTATTAATTATAATTTAATACATCAATTAATTAATAATATATTAATTATTATTAACTTTAACTGAAAAACCTTAACAGTTAATGATAAATAAATAATTTATAAATAAAGTATAATTTAATACATCAATGAATTTATTATATTTTAATTATTATTTATTATATCAAAATTAATTAATTAACTATATTTTAAATATATTTATTTAAGAAATGAAAAAATATCTTTGTCACAGTGACACTTAATTCATGCCTGTGAATTTATACTTAATTAACTTAATAATAATAAGTAATCAATCTATTAATTATAATTTAATTAGTAAATTAATTATATATAAATTA
>JAOSBL010000007.1:16540948-16560723 GCA_027568915.1 Erythroxylum roraimae
TCAATTCTAATTTCATTAATGTAATTCAATTCAATTCATACATGAATTCAATTCACTGTGTTCCAAACAGCCTGTTAAAGAAGAGGCGTTAACCAAATTGGCCAATATATTCATTTGTTTCTTCGTTTTTTCTTAATTGTTCAAACGCTAAGGTTGTGCTTTCTTTATTTAGCTACCTTGTTTCCCCAATGTTTGAGGAGGCTACATCTTTAGCTTCATTGGTTATAAAGCACATTTGCCGCAGAGATTTTGGTGGTGAAACGTTGGAGGATATAGAAGAGTTCTATGGTATGATGGAATCAGCTGTTATGGTGTTGGTTCAGTCATTGAGTCAACTTGGCAGGTAAAACACGTTAATCCCTAGATTATACGACTTGAGTGCTCCAAAGTTCAAGCATGTAAAAGCTGAATGGACTATAACTTTTTCACTTAGAAATTTTGTGGCTCTTTTTATTAGTATTTATAGTTGGTGACCGTAAGCATGCACATTTGATTAACTCATGAAATGAATGGAAAAAAAATGTAATAAAGTAATGCTCGACAATTGGTCAGAGGAAATGAATTGGATGAGAAGATTTGCGTTGCTCAATCACTTAACCTAAACTGCTTGGCGCTAATCTTTTTTTCAACTGATCAAATCAGTTAGTTCCACTCCATATGTTTTATCTATTTTTTTCAAGTCTTATAGTACTTCCAGAGAACTTAGGGCTTAATGTGATGGAGGGCCATCAAAGCTTGCTATTCAAGATGTCCTAGCTATGGGATTTGAAGAAGTCCTAGCTATGGGATTTGAAGAAAAGTCACAAGAAATGGAATAAGTTCAAGAAGCTGCAAGTGAGCCGAATGAAGTTATGGAAGAAGCAGAAATTGGGCTGAATTTGTGAATTTGGTCTTACAATTCCAAGTCATTTTGAAGCCATTTGGAGACTTCAAAATGTGTGTCTATGGATCCAAGGTTTTGAAACTCGGACCAGACGTCGAACCAGAGACCTTACTGATCACAAGTTCGATCGATTCGGTGGTCGAACCAGTGTGACGTCATAATTACGCAATAATTATACTTAATTATATATAATATTAGTAATATTAAAAAATAAAAAAATATACCAAATAATATAAATTTTTATACTTCTGTTAGATTTCTGAAAAAAAAAGGTGGGTTTTACTTTTGAAAGAATCAAAAAACGCATCAGCAATCTAGAAAGAAAGAAACAAAATAAAAAAATAAAAAAAAATTATTGAACCAGTGACCAATTGACCGATTCGCACTGGTTCAATTAGAGACTGATTTTTAGGGGTCACCTGGACCGGATAGCCTACCGGTCACTGATCGAACCGGTCCGATCCAAATTTCAAAACCATATATGGACCTGATGAGCATGAGGTCGAATTCCAAGCTTAGCATAATTCTTACGACATTTATTTTCATTGACTTGGGTCCAGTTTATTACTAGTGTTATTTCCTGTTTAATAATGGTCCGAATTAGTGTATTTGGTCCGGTTTGAAGACTTCATTTTGGTTTGTTTCAATTAGCTGTTTTGTGAGACTTTATTACAACTTTTATTTTTATTTTAATGAGCTGAAACTGCAGATTAGGAATATGAGAAGCCGATTCTTGTGGCTGTCCGAAAATATCCTATTTTAGCTCTTTGTTTTCCTATTTTGAATTATTCAGAAAAATATATATGAAAAAGAGTGAGGTTTTCTCTCAATTTGGCAAGAGATTTTCTGGGTTTTGATTGTTTCTTCGAAGAACAATTGTTGGGTTTTTTTGTTTTCCGAAAACATTCAACTTTGTTCATTGTTCTGTTTGATTTGATCGCTAGAATTCTGTCTTACCAGTTGTACGAGAAAATTCATAACTTTTTGTGTGATTGTCCGATTTAGGTGATTCCAAAGCCATAGCGTTGTTCACTTCTTAAACTAGAAATCTCCAGAAGGGTTTTCTACCCAGTTCTAACTGCAGCCGTCTCAAAATTTCCAGTTTTCCCAACCATCGCCAATCAACCGCCCAGCCAGACATGTATTCAGAAAAACCAACCTAACTCGACCGTCCCTTATCCGCTTAACTTGATTCTTGACTCTAAATTGTAGTTCACAAAAAGTTCTACAATTTCGCTTCTTTCCTAGAAACCAAATTTCCAGTCAATTAACCCAGAAACGCCTTCAAATTTCCTATTCTAGTTTTACCCGATAAAAACCAAATTGCACAAAACTTTTCCAATAACCACCAGACCCTATTCCGATCACTTTCAGGCCATTCCTCCATCATTTTTGGTATCAAAGAGAGCCTTGGAGGCGTGATTTTGACCTCCAACCATGTCAGGTCCAACTCCGAATGACCTGGACTAGCTTTTCGCTAAAATCGAAGAGACAAGTCTCAAGATTGATAGGTGTGATGCTGCCCACCTTGAGTTTGAGGCCATGACGAATAAAGAGGCTGCCTTTGCTACATTGGGAACCTTTGAGGCACCGGGAGACACTTCCCAAGTCAATCAGTCCCGAGATGATGAGTTTGAGGATGAGGTAAGCCATCTAAACAATTCTGGTTGTGATTAATTGAGGTTAGGTGGAAATGGCGCAAGAGGAAAAGGGAGAGGCCCTCATGGTGCAAGCCGTATAGGACCTGTTAGGAATGTGTGTCAACCTAGAATTGATAGGAATGACCAAAATGATGATATGTTTAATTTCAAGGTTGATATTCCTGAGTTTGTTGGTAAAATTGATGCGGATGTTTTCCAAGAGTGGTTGTACACCGTTGAGAGGATCTTTGAATTAAAAGATGTACCTGATGATAAGAAAGTGAAACTTGTGGCTATGAAATTCAAAGGGTATGCTGCCCTTTGGTGGGATAATTTGCAGAATAGGAGATTGAGAGAAGGGAAGCAAAAAAACTCTAGTTGGACCCGTATGAAGATTGAATTGGAAGAAACTTTTCTGCCCCCTCAACATAGGCAGAAAAATGCTTGAGAAGATGTTTGGGTTGAATCAAAATAAGAGGCCGGTTGAAGAATACACAATGGAGTTTGAGCAATTCTTGTTAAAGTGTGGGTTAGAAGAAATTGAAGAAGTGGTTGTCATAAGATTTGTGAAGGGCCTTGATCAAGATCTACAAGACATGGTGAATAATTATTCCTATGATTCCTTTGCTGAATTGAAGAAGCTCTCATTTAGATGTGAGACAAGTTTAAACAACCAAAAAGTCAAGAAAAAACCCATTTGAGCCGAGCCCCAACTATAGCCAAAGAACCAACCCATTCCAACCACCTTTCAAGCTTAAATTCATCCCACCTCAAGCCTCCCCATAAAAAACACCACCACCACAACCGAAGCCAAACAATTCACCTTCACCTTACACCCCAAAAGTTCCCTATACTCCTAGTAATTCTCAAAGTCCAAAATCCAAGCTTAGATGTTTCAAATGTCAAGGCTATGGGCATTTTCAATCCGAATGTCCAAATAGGAAAATTATGACTTTGCAAGAGATGGAGGAAATTGACAATGCACTTGAATGTGAAGAAGCTGCCCTATTTGGTGATGAAGTGCAAGAAGAGGAAAATAGTAGTGATGAGACAATTGTGGCTAGTGGAGAAGACATAGAGGCAGAAGTGTTAGTTTTGCTTAGAATTCTTAATAGTGAGAATGGGGGTGAAGATTGGAAGAGAAAATCTCTCTTTCATACAAAGTGTGTAACCGGTGGTAAGAAGTGTAGTGTAGTGATTGATAGTGGAGTTTGTGAGAATGTGGTTTCCAATGAAATAGTGGACAAGCTTAGCTTGAAAACCAAACCCATTCCATGTCCTTATAAGCCCATTCCATGTCCTTATAAGCTTACATGGCTTGACAAAAAGCATGAGATAAAAGTTTCCAAGAGATGTCTAGTTCCTTTTGCTATTGGGAAGTATGAAGATGAAGTATGGTGCCATGTTATCCCAATGTCGGCTAGTCATTTGTTTTTGGGCAGGCCTTGTTTGTATGATAAAGATGTTAGTCAACAAGGAAGAGCAAATACATATTCCTTGAAGCATGAGGGCAGAAAATTCTTGTTGACACCAATGAGGCCGGATGTGAAGAAAAGGGTAGAAAATGATGCAGTTTTGATGAGTATTGAAGAGAGGAAGGAAATTGTTGATAAATTGCCTCCATTTGCACCATTAGATGTGGAAGATGAGGTTAGGCCGAAGCTACCCATTCCTAGAATTGTTCAAGATTTGATTGATCAATTTCCTAGTGTTTTCCCTAATGAGCTTCTAAAGGGGCTGCCACCATTGAGATCTATTCAACATGAGATAAACTTCACTTCAGGAGCAATAATTCCACACAAGCAATCTTATAGGATGAGTCCTAAGGAAGGGGAAGCTTTGCAAGCTATTGTTGAAGAGTTGTTGGAGAGACAGTTCATTAGGCCTTCAACAAGTCCATGTGTAGTTCCAGCTTTTGTGGTGCCAAAGAAGAATGAAAAATGAAGGATGGTGATAGATTCAAGAGCAGTTAACAAAATCACAGTCAAGTATAGGTATCCTATTCCTAAACTTGATGACATGCTTGACCATCTTCATGGAGCAACAATCTTCACTAGACTTTATCTTGCCAATGGATTTCATCAAATCCATGTGAGAGAGGGAGATGAGTGGAAAATAGCTTTCAAAACAAAGGAGGGACTTTATGAGTGGCTTGCCATGCCAATGGGAATGTCAAATTCTCCATCCACTTTCATGAGACTTATGAATGAGGTCCGAGAGAATATAAAGAAGCATAATGAAGCTTACATGAGGCAAGCTAAGAAGAAGAAGCCGATGGAATTCAAGGAGGGTGACTTGGTTTGGGTTTATTTGAGGAAAGAAAGGTTTTCCAAGGCTAGGATGTCCAAGCTTAGTGATAGGGCGGATGGTCCATTCAAAGTGCTCAAGAAGATCAACAACAATGCCTACAAAATTGAGTTACCAACCCATTATCAAATGTCGAACAGTTTCAATGTAAGTGATCTAAAGCTTTATGTGGAGGATATTATGATTGATTCAAATTCTTCAAGTGAGGCTGGTTCTCAAGAGGGAGAGGATGATGGAGGGCCATCAAAGCTTACTATTCAAGATGTCCTAGCTATGGGATTTGAAGAAAAGTCACAAGAAATGGAACAAGTTCAAGGAGCTGCAAGTGAGCCGAATGAAGTTATGGAGGAAGCAGAAATTGGGCTGAATTTGTGAATTTGTTCTTACAATTCCAAGTCCTTTTGAAGCCATTTGGAGACTTCAAAATGTGTGTCTATGGACCTGATGAGCATGAGGTCGAATTCCAAGCTTAGCATAATTTTTACGACATTTATTTTCATTGACTTTGGTCTGGTTTATTAGTAGTTTTATTTCCTGTTTAATAATGGTCCGGATTAGTGTATTTGGTCCAGTTTGAAGACTTTATTTTGGTTTGTCTCAATTAGCTGTTTTGTGAGACTTTATTACAACTTTTATTTTTGTTTTAATGAGCTGAAACTGCAGATTAGGAATATGAGGAGCCGCCTGAAAATATCCTATTTTAACTCTTTGTTTTCCTATTTTGAATTATTCTAAAATATATATATGAAAAAGAGTGAGGTTTTCTTTCAATTTGGCAAGAGATTGTCTAGGTTTTGATTGTTTCTCTGAAGAACAATCGTTGGGTTTGTTTGTTTTCCGAAAACATTCAACTTTGTTCATTGTTTCGTTTGATTTGATCGTTAGAATTCTGTCTGACCAGTTGTACGAGAAAATTCATAACTTTTTGTGTGATTGTCCGATTTAGGTGATTCCAAAGCCATAGTGTTGTTCACTTCTTAAATTAGAAATCTCCAGAGGGTTTTCTACCCAGTTCTAACTGCAGCTGTCTCAAAATTTCCAATTTTCCTAACCATCGCCAATCAACCGCCCAGCTAGACATGTATTCAGAAAAACCAACCTAACTCGACCGTCCCTTATCCGCTTGACCTGATTCTTGACTCGAAATTGTAGTTCACAAAAAGTTCTACAACTTCACTTCTTTCCTGTGGAAACCAAATTCCCAGTCAATTAACCCAGAAAAGCCTTCAAATTCCCTGTTCCAGTTTTACCCGATAAAAACCAAATTTCACAAAACTTTTCCAATAACCACCAGACCCTATTCCGATCACTTTCAGGCCATTCCTCCATCATAATGTTAATGAGAGATGCTCATACCATATCCTAAACACACTGACATGGTTATTGCTAAATATGATCTATAAAAGGTCATAGAAGAATGTACTTAAAAGTCATTTAGGCATCTAAGAAAGAAATATAATTTGTGTGTTTGATTGGTCTATATTTGTTTATGCATGAGTTGTCTGTTCTGAAATTCTCGATATGGTTTGACGAGCTACTAATCACTACAAAAGGATATAAGTACATTTGAAAATTATGTAGATCTAAACCTACCTTATCATTATGCAGAGGACCACAGATTCTGAATCAGCTCAAAGAAAACTTTGTTTCTGCAGAAATCCCTGTCGAAGTTTTCCATCTGGCGTATGCATTGTTTCTTTTTTATCTAATCATTTGAAATTCTTACTTCATGATTATTTTAAGCACCTAAGTATATATTGATGCTAAGATTGTTTGCTTAATATTTTATGTACTTACAAATGAGCTAAACATAACCATATTACATGCTTGTGTTCCCTATAAATACTTGATGTTCTCTTCTTCAACAAGTGGCAGGTCCCACTTGTAGATTAATGCCAACTGTTGTATGTGTTTGCAGATCCATAATGCCTTTATAGTCTGGAATAGTTTTATAACAAGTCTGATCGGTTTTAGTTTAGTATCTAAGGCCCTTTGGTGTCGTCTTCTCTGTATCAAACACTTCTGTTTATATAGATGTTAATTCTGTTGTTGAGGAAATTTAAAGTTGTGCAGCATCCTTTTAGAGTTTCTCTTTTCATCTGCCACCTATGCTTTGCAAAGCTACGTGATGACATAGAAAAATATGTGATATTTTAGCTCGATTACTTCTAGGGTACTTTCCTTCATACTCCATTTGTTGTTTCAATACTTAATTGTCAGTGCCCAATTTTGGTGGAGGTAAGTATGATGAGAACACTTGTTCTCTTCCTACGCCACCATTGCTTTGAGAGCTACAGTTGAAAACATGAATCTTTTCAACCGAATCCTCTTTTAGATTACTTTCCTCCATATTTCAGTTGTCTGAATACTCAATTGTCATTTTACGTTTCCGATAGAATTTCCCTACTGTAATGAGCGTAAAAGATGTTAAACATCTCAAATCCTCTGAAACCACAAGGCCTACTAGCAGTCAATTGAAATCAAGGGGTCAAAAATAAACCCAGTCTAGTGGAGGTCTCAATTATATTTAAACATTTGATTTCTTCTACAAATGTTCAAGGTTGTAAAGCTTCAATTAACTTGTGTTTGTGGTCTTTATATATATGGTACAATATGTGACAAATCATGCATTTTTTCTTTTAGGGTATGTATTCAAATATCAGAAGGTTCATTGATAGGTGCACGAGAGTTTATTGAGGAGTTTCTCAACAAGTGTAGATATGTGGATGGAAAGTGCTATGTTGGTGCAGAACCCGAATTAAGTGTCCAGAAAGAAAGCAACAGGATGTATATTTTGGAAATTGATCAGTACATGGCAATTGTTGAAACCTATGCTTTGGCACTTCTTGCTACTGCTTTGAAAAAGTTTGACTTAGCAATCTCTTGGATTGAGAAAGCTTGACTTAGCAATCTCTTGGATTGAGAAAGCTGCAATACCTGCGGAGAACAAACAGGTGAAAACTAATTGCTTTTGATTGATATTGGAGTTTGCTGGTGTATGGATTGTCACAAAGAAGTTATATCTACATACACACAAGCACATATATTTTGTACAATGTTATCTGATATTATAGGTCTGTGTGGTTGGGTTCCCATGCTTACTATGTGGCTGCATACTCTTTAAGCATAACTGTTCAAACAAGAAAAAAATTGATTTGACTACAATGATTACAATTTCTACATAACCATTTGATATCCATGGCATGTTTCCATATTCTTTAGTTGTACATTAACTCAATATAGCAGCAATTTTTTTTCCCTATTTTGCATATTTGAATGCTTGATCGTAAGGCCTCTATGTCAATTAAGTCCACATAAGGTTAACTTGTGTGGTCTACCTGAAGTTGCATCTCTCTCCTAGTCTATTAACAATAGAAAGGATCACTATGAGGCTTTTCCTTTATGGTGTTGCTGTGGACATTACAAATTCTACGCACGTGGTTCATAGGCAATCTCATGATTTTTTTTTTTTCATTTTGAAATTGTCAACTCATTTTGTAGAGCATTGCTATTGACAAATCAAGACAGTTTCAAAATAGAATTTCAGATGTGTTCTCAATTTTAGTTCTTATACTGATAGTGTTATGTCAGATTAAAGTTACAACTGTTTTTGTAACTATCAATGGTATAACAGGTGTGGTTGATATATGAAAGAGCTTCAGATTTTGTTTTTAGTTATTTTTTTTTGTTATATCAATATTGATGTGAGACAAATAGAAGTACTGACTGGTAGCTAAAACTCACAAAATTAGTAATAGGCTCCTGGAATATCGAGTTTTAGGTTTGATTTCAGCTTGTAATGCTAAAATTTTAGATTTGGGATAGCTGGATTTTTTTTAGGGTTCGTTTGCTGGAAGTTTTAGACTAAGATTTTAACGTTTATTATGGTTGGAATTCTAGGTTAGGTTTGCTAGAATTTAGTGTTTTGGTTGATGAAATTTATTGAAGAACACAAGCAAGGGAGGGTAGGAAAAAGAATCACTCATACGGTCTAATCACTATTGGAAGAAAGTATCATTACTTCTAGTTGAAAACTTAAGTTTGTAAAAATTTTCTGGATATTTTCTTGTTAAAGGGCTGAGCACGCATGTTTATACCCTTATTCTAGTCGGAAAGGGTTCCTAATACATTAAAATTCTGTTATAATAAAAAATCTATTAGTCCTAAACAATTATCTAAAACTAAAATAATATATTTATTTTGCTATTACATCCTATCTAATAAATAATCATAACATAATCTAAATTTCAGCCTTTATTTTTGGTGTCAACTCAATTCCCATCACACGTTCTAGTTGAAAACTTAAGTTTGTAAAAAAATTTCAAGATATCTTTTTTATTGATGAGCTAAGCATGTATATTTATAGAGAAGTTCTTAGAATTCTTATTCTAGTAGGAAAGGGTTTCTAATAAATTTAAATTCTGTTACTTCTAAACAATTAGGATAACATATCTAAAACTAGAATAATATATTTATTTTGCTACTACATCCTAACTAATAAATAATCATAACATAATTTAAATTTCAGCATTTATTTTTGGTGTCAACTCAATTCCCAACCTTGATCCCACCAAATTAAAGTTTGTGATTGACTATTTTTTGATCTTTTATTTCTTCTATAGATTTATTGCAAAGCCATTTGGTGTCAGAAGAAAGAACGAAGTTCAAGAAAGAATTTGTAGCTCATATGGTACAACAGGAATGGCAAGAAGCATATATGGATTACAACTACCTCAAAACAATATGAAAGATCATTTACGTTTCAAATAGAGAAAATCATCACCAACAGTGACAATAAGAACCTCGGGAGGTCCTTTGAAGAGAAGGGTTTTACTTTACAAAGCATTCAACAGTCCAATAAGACCATGCAGATGCAAAGGCTCCCCAAGCAACAGTGAGGATGAAGTAATTCTTGTACGTACAATGCAAGAGGAGGGGATAAAAAGACACTATCAAACCACGTCTCTCAATAGTTCAAATGAAGGAATACGTCTAGTTCATAACTCTCAAACACCATAACATAGTTGATCTTAGAATTTCCTTCAAATTTCTTCACCCAACACACTCAATTCAACGTAGTTTCTCTTAAAATTTACTAGGCAACTGCCTTATGATAAACCTATTTATAACCACTTTACTCAGCTTCCATTTTAAGTCCATTACATTTAATTAATTTTATTCTATCCTTTTAAAATCAAGCCCATTATTTAGTTTAGGTCTATTTCATTCAAGTTTCGTTTAGTTTAGGTCTATTTCTTTTTGCGGAATTAAGAACTAAGCTCATTTTAGTTTCAAGTCCTATGGCACTAATTTGGGCATAGTTTTTATTTCAAAATCTTAATATTAAGATATAGGCATTTTATTTTATCTTCTAGCCCTTAGTAATACTATAAATTCCTAGACATTCAACCACAGGTTTTGTTTCTAATTCTTCAATTTATTTTTAATTCACACTTAAAAGTCATTTTCTTTTAAATTTTCTAAATTTTTAAATTTTGTTTAATACCTCGACAATCGTTTAAGTTTACGCAGGTAAATAAATAATTTATCACAATTTTTATTTTAAAATTTGTCTCTCAACTTCTTTTTTAATTAAGATTAATAATTGGTTTTCTTAAAATTTTCTCTATTTTTCCTTTGATAAGATATTGTAAGTAAGTCCAACATCATTTCTTTAATTCTGTTCATCATTTTTCGCTGACTTAGTGACAAAATTAATAAATAAATGGTCTTTCAATAGAAAAGATAGAAAATAACAGTATTTTTAACGTATATGCTACTCATATATGAAATCATTTCAATCCAATCCAAATAGGAAAGATAGAAAATAACAGTTGCTTTTTATGTCTATATGAAATCAATTGAAAAGTTCTACTACTAAGAATTATACTTCAAAATCCAATCCAAACTTAAAAAGTTACATGAAAGGAGCCATTAATTACACGAGGATCACAAAGTTACTGGTTGAACAATCTTAAGCCCGGGGATTCTTTTTTTTGGATCCCACTTTGTGGTTTCATGGCCAGACCCACCAAACATAATCCTAGTCCATTTAAAAGATGCACATCATCTTCAACATTCGAAGTCTCCAACAAAACCCTAACTAAAGCAACTACTGCTCATGGAAGACAGTTTCAGAGTTCGGGTCGACAGAGCATTTGGGTCACTTTCCACCACCACCAGCGCTTCACCTACTACTCTAAGATCCCTATGGAGTCTGACGGACGTCGAACTCGACCGAGACGAGTGGATCCGGGATAAAGACGTGCCCGAACCGGAATCCGATTCTTTGCAAGCTGATTCCGACACTAATTTTCCATCGGAGATAGAGAATGACATGGACGAGCTCGACGACGATGAACAGTCACATGCGAAGCCTGATGACTGTAACGACGAAGAGTGGGAGATTAAAAAATCCATTGGCTTAGACAGTACTCTTGAATACGAGGTAACCACCCTCTTCTTCCTATGTTTATTTTTCTCTTTGAATTACGTTAGGTTGCTTTTTCGTTATGGGGTTTCAATTTGAGTTTTATGGAATATATAAGATTTCCAATGATAAAAAGCCAAATATTCTTTGAAGAATTATGGGTTCAGAACTTATGAAGAGAACTTGATTGGTGGACTATCTTATTTTCAGGGATTAAGTTAAGAGTATGCTTTACGTTTATTCTACATTCTACGGTTTCAAGGAATTTACTGTAGAATGTATGTCACACTTGGGACTAATTGACTTTTCCTTTTTGGTAATTATGAAAAAACATGTTTGAGGTTGTATCGTTACTAGGAACAATTCGTGCTTTCTTACCCTGATTTTTAAATTTATATGCACTTCATCCTAATTTGCGTTTCTTGAAATTCTGAGCCATGTTCTGGTTGTGTAATTGATAAAGTGGTGATTATTAACAGGAAGAGGAAGATAAATATGATAAAGTAGCTATTGGCAAGGATAATACTGCAGAACGGTTGTATATGAGAGACATAGATGACTATGGGATAGATATAGATTCTGTCAATGAACTTCCCAGCTCATTTAAGGATGCAACCAGAGATCCACGTGCAAATCATTTGGCTGCAAAAATTAGGCTTAAAGAAGATGCAGAAGCGGCTAAAAAGATGTGCTGTTTGCAAGTTACTGAGAAAGATTTTGTAGCTAATCCTGATTATGAACAAAATAAAATGTCCACGGATGTTAATCTGAAATCTATTCTGAAGAGGAAAGATGATGATTCTGATTCAAAGTTGCAAAATAATCAGCAGAATTTGAAGTCTCAAAAGCGTGTCCGGTTTGACCCTGCATGTAATAAAGGTGAAGATTCAGAGCTTGGTGGAGTTGAAGATGTGCAGATGGAAACTGATTCGACCATAGATGCTTCAGTTTCTCCTTTGCCTCCAGATTATCCTTCTGGAGTGCCAGACTACATGAGGAACCCTTCAAAATACACACGGTATACTTTCGATGAAACAGATGATGTGGATGACAAATCTAATCAACAAGCATGTATGGACTTTCTTAACATGCTGAAGAAATCAAAAAATAAGGAAACATTACCGGATGATGAATCTTCTGCTGATCTTTCAAAGCCACATATTTTCATACCTAAAAAGAAAACAAGTAATGATATAAAGAAAGATACGTTACTCGAGGCAAAGCTAAACGAGGAAGTTAATACGGGTAAAGATCCTATGCTTAAGAGAGGTTTACTGGCTGGCATAGCAGCTGGTTGTACGAATGAGGAAGAAGGTTGTACCATGGAAGAAGATGAACCAGAACCAACAGCTAGTGGAAGAAACAGTTCATGGACACCAAGTCGCCGGTATAGATCAAAAGTTAAGTTGGAGACAGATGAGGCCACTTGAAAAGCCCTGCTATGTTTCTCATATATTCTGATAGCCTCTCTTTCTTTGACTTATACTGGATTTCTAATTTGAGAATTATGTATTTATTGTAGAAGCTTGAGTTGTATCAATTTAGAAATGATGCTGATGTCTCTTAACATAATGTTCGTGAATCCCTTTTCCACTGTGCTGCAGAAAAGGTCAAAGTGAATAGTTTTATCATGGAAGAAGGTAGAATAGCTTTATGATTTCTACGGCATAGTAGATACTCCTCTACATGTAATTCTGTGATGAAGAAAAGCAATCGCATGTGTAATAAATGCAATCAAAATATAACGTCAAAATCTGTAGATTGTAATGTCATGTACTTCGAAAAGTTTTATCCCAAGTAATTTGTAAGCAGCTTATAAACAAAATCTTCATTGTTTTGCAGTATGTAGTTTCCATATTTTCGTTGTTTATTTGTATTACAAGTTATGATAGGTAACAAGAGTTGAAAGTACAAGCTAGGAACTGAGTGTGAATGATGTACTTGGATTGTAAGATTTAAGTTGGATATCTTCTCATGGTATTGTAATAAAAAGGCAGAATTTCATGCAAGTTCGAAGGAGTTAGGTTTTATCCAGTAAAAATGAGCATGTCACAAGTAATTTTAACATGTAAAGCCTGAATAGGTCATCTAGACTTACCACATTGAAGATTGTTGATTATGTGTGTAAGAAAATCTAGAATAGATAAAATGATTCATAGCGTCAGATGTACATAATTGAAATTTATTATTTAATTAGAAGAGTTTTTTATTTCGTCGGTTAAAGAAACTTTTTTTAAAAAAAAACCTTTCTTTTACATAGAAATTACTTTTGTATATTCGTATGTATTTTAGAAGATCATCATCCATCATCCATCTTATCAATTGATCAATTATTTGTAGATAATAATGATTAGGACATGTTACACCTGTTAAAACTCATAAGGTATGTCTTTTTATTATCAGCTCTTACTCACATGTGATAAGTTTAATCAATAAGATTTTTGCATATTCTTATATTTGTCCAATAACTTGTGTGACACTTTGGGATTGGCTTGCGGAATTTTCTCGATTTGTTGATTGATTTGATGTAAATAATTTATAATTTCAGTTTGTTTTTTTGTACGTATGTGATTATTTCAGCTAATTGTTGTTGAATGCTTCGTTCTACATCTTCTAATGGTTCTTGGCCATTATACTCTAAAAATGTAGGTAATTCCTTACATAAGTCCTTAAGTCGTTGAACCGCTTGAGTATCGTGATTAGTCCAGCTCCATTGATTCTTAGAACTACGTTTGAGTTGTAATATTTTGCGTTCCTTGGCTAAATCTTTCAAAAAGCCTTGATCAGACATATAATTCAATAATCCTAAAAATTGTTGTACTTGAGTTCTATTAACTAATTGATCAGGAAAAGGATGTATTTTATGTAAAATATTTGGTTGTAACTTTAAATAACCTTGATTGAATTCTATTATGAGATATTCAATAGTTTGCTGTGCTAATTTTGCTTTCTTCTTACTCAAAATTAATCCTTTATCCTTACAGCGTTGAAGAACTATTTTCATCTTTTTCAAATGATCTAATTTATCTTGGTTAGAATAAATAATAATATCATTAATTTAAACAAATATAAATTCTTCTAATTCTTCCAAATTATTATCCATAAATCGTTGATATATACTAAGTGCTTGTTTTAACCCAAATGGTAATACATTCCATTGATAATGTTTTTGAGATGGACAAGTAAATGCTGTTAATTCCTTTGTGTTATCATGTAATCTAAGTTGCCAATATCTAGATTTTGCATCTAATGTGGTGAACCAAATGTGACCTTTAAGTTTATTAATGATATAATCCTTTCTAGGTAATTTGTAAGCATCACCTATAGTTGCATCATTTAATTTTTTATAATTAATGACCATATGTGTTTTACCTCTTTTTTGTTATGCTGAATTATTAACATAAAAAGCTGGTGCAAAATGTTTACTAGTACTTGGACTAATTAGTTGTTTTTCTAATAAGTCTGTACATTCTTGTATAAATTCTTTCACATCTTGCTATGTATAAGGGATGTTATTACGTATATTAATTTCTTGTGAGGGATCCTTGATACGTATTTCCACTAATTCTCTATTTTGGTTTTTAAGTGGGTCGAGTGGATTTTCACTGCATACTTCATTTAATAATGTATCTACTTCCAATTGAATAGACATATTGTTGAGAAGGTAGAATTGTAATGATGCTAATTTTTTAGTAACAATTTTTAACTGTTGATAATACGTAGTGGATAGATGGGAATTTTCAAAATAATTGATTTATGATTTATTGAGGCAATAATGGGTGTTCGTAATGTGATATAATGTAAATATTGATAGAATGAGTTATATAATTTAAGAAAGGTATTTCCAATAATTAATGGTAATCCAGATTCTTGTTGATAAATAGAAGGAACAGAAAAGGTATAATTTTCAATTCCTACTTGATTATAATAGCTTATGTACCATATAAATTTAAAACTTCCATCAGCAATTCTAATTTGTAAAGGTTTTTCTAAATTTTTCCAAGTATTTAATAATTGTTTGGAGGCTATACAAATAGTTGCTCCTGTGTCAATATAAGCATTAACTTTTTTTATTCTGAATTACTACTTGAATAAAAGTTGTATTGGAATTGACCTGATGATTTAGATGAGTTAGTTTCTGATTCATAATAATAGATTGAAGAAATTGTAGAATATGTATTATAATCTAATATTCAGATGAGTTAGTTTCTGGTTTTGAAGAATGTGATATATTTGAGAATTTGGATTATGTGTTTGTGATGTTGTGTCCTGACTTGAGTGAACACATCGATGATGGTTCACTTACTGAGTTCACAAACTTATCGAAATTGCAACATTTATTTTCAAGTACTGGGGTGACTTAGCTTTTTAGGCAATCTAGTAACAGCCTAGTATTGTCTGTTTTGGAACCCAGAATGGCTCAAAGTCTAGTCAGCTGATTCTAAAGGGTCTAGTCAGATTATTTTGGACCAGTACCTAGTTTTATGTTAAGCACGTTGTATATAGCTGTGAACTTTCATATGTTATGTATTGTATAAACATGAATTATGAGTGTAATGAATGTTTATGTTTATGAATCAAATGCAAAGCATTTCAGATGTCTTTGGTAATGTAAATACATGGATTATAGAATGTAACGATAATGTAAACTTATGGATATGAATAACATGAGGAAACTTAGTTCTTCGAAATGCTTATGTTATATATGATGCCATGATAAGTTGATGTCACTACTCTAACATGCCGCTTTTGTGGGGTATGTGCTCGGATATTCTCTGAAATGTCGGTATATGCTCTATGGTGGTGGGATGTTACACAGTTGATGCAATTTGGAGAGAAAGGAATCAGAGATTGTTTAACAAGGTTAATATAGAAAAGCATGTCTTAATTCACTTGCTATATTGTTGGATAAGGGAAACTTTATTAGTCCATCATATTGTAAAATGACTGAGCTTCTTTTCTAGAAGGCAATGGAATCTTTAAATTCCTAGTTTTTCCTAAGGATATATATTAGAGTAATGTATTTCCTTTTGCTTGAATCTAGTATTATAAAGATCCTTTAATGCCTTTCATGGCTATAATGAATTATTTTATCTTTTAAAAAAATGCTAATTGACTTATAACATGGTTAACATATTCCAAAGAAATGGAAGGCTCAAAATTTGTTACACCCAAGGGATAAAAATAGGGTAAGGTAAAATCAAAGAAAAGGCTTAACAAAAGTGTAATCTAGGAGTTTTTTTCCATCTTAATGCCTTTAATTTTAAAATTATGGTCTCAATATGCATATCAAAAGTGAATCCTCGAATCATTAAACTACGTATGACATTCATATAATAAAAGAGAATAGTACATAATATAATAATATAATGATAATAAAAGCTCAAAGGCTTAAAACCTCAAAATTCGGGCTCCTATATGTGAAATTATAAGTACCTTCATCCAAATTGATAATCAATACATTCACTGATAATATAACAATTAAAAAATCCATTTAATCACGTTTTCATCCTTTCATATTCTCATTGAATTCCATAATTCACAATAACTAAAATGCTTCAAAACAGAAATCAATAAATAAAAGATATTTAAAAGGAAGAATCAATAAATAAAAATTAACTATACCCCTTCCTTATCCTTAAAGATGTAAATTTTCCCTAATGTACAAAATAAATCACAAAAAGAATAGAGGTATAGAGAAAAAGTAAAGTAACCTAGTTTATAATCTAGAAGTTTGAATTTAGGGTGTGATTGCCATCCGTTATCATCCTTAAAAAATAAAGTAAACATTACATAATAGAAAGAAAACAAAATGAAACACAAATAAAATTATATTTATAAATAAAAATTATAATTTAGAATATTCATAATAAATATAATAAACAACGTAGTAAAAGTTTAGCAGGGCTAATCTCTTGCTATCTATCAAGATAAAAAACATAAATACATGAAAGAATACAAGGTAAAAGAAAAATACCCCTATTAAGCATCTTAAAACTGACCTACCTTTGTTGGTGAGATGGGAGTGTTAGTGTCTTAGGGTATCCTAGGGTCTGCATTCACTATAGCTGGAGCATCTAATTGTTGAGGAGTTGACAATAATGAAACAACCCCTCATTGATGAAGGTAGTTGTGACTCCTAAGTGTCCTGTGATCCTAAAAGGCACCTCTTTCATCCATTAATCCTATGCCTTCAACCGTGCCTTTGACAATGCCACATGCTCTATCAGCTCCTATTGTTCCTCTCGAATGGTAAATTACACTCCTAGAATCTTGCCAATGTACCTATCTAATCGGGCAATCTTTAGTTGGTCTTGATGTTGAGGTGTAGAATGTCTCCTAGGTATGTCTACACTATCTGAGGAGTCATCCTGACACTCGGGCTCTATTGAAGGTTACTACAAGGGATCTTGCCTCCATTGGTATAGCCTCCTCTCAACTATTCCCATCACTTTTAGTGTCTCAAAAGTGATAGGTATCATCTTCCTTGCCAATGTTATCATTGGTAGTCACTCCAGTAGTCCCATACTCTAGATCAATTTGGTCTTTATATAACCCCACTTTTGGCTCCCATCCTGGTGTCATAAGCCTGACGCTTGGAGAACTTAACCAAGGCCTATCCAAGGTGGACGGGGACCTTCTCTACCATATTATAGGGATACAACATGTCTTTCTTTCCTAACACTCCAAGGTTGTCTCCTTTCCAACTCATTGTATGGCTAATCAGTGTGTGTATATATCTTATTGCCAAGATTTTAGCTGTCTCCTTAAACCTTACTAGAACATATGTCCACTTAGACCTTACTAGAACATATGTTCACTAATGGCTGATGTTTTGTCACATTATTTTCTCCATAGATCTCTATGGGAAGTGCATTGATAATATGGAATACTCCTCAGTGGTGATGTGCTCCTTTGAGTATAGGACCATATACAGTGAGAATCTGGTGGAACTCATATTGTGCTTCTCTTTGAGTACCTAAAACTGTATAGTGTTGTTAAACATCCTAGGTATAATGCCACTTCTCTATAATGAAGGTGGTGAGGAACTCCAAGGTTAATTCTCTTTTAGCGATCTCCTAAATCGAGAAAAAGCAATCCCATCCACTAGGACTAATCAACTCTGGGACTCGTTCTAATCTAGTCTAACACTTTCTAGTTAATGCTTCGGCTCTCACTATAAAGCTTGAACCTCAGCACGTTGAATTGTGTGATGTGATTTGATACTATTGTTAAGTCAAAATGACTTTACGATTATGAATTTGATGAAGAACAAATAATAAAGCAAAATGAAAAGCAGATGAAAGCCAAAATGAAAAGCAGACGGAAGCTGAAATGAAAAGCAGACGGAAGCGAAACCAAAATGAAAAGCAGACGAAAGAAAGCAGACAGAAGAATCAAAAGACACATCAGCTTGAGTTAGTTACAGAACTCAACTGAATAACTGATTCTTTAAAGATCAAGAAGCAGTTGAAAACGAAGGCTATAAATATGAGTCGGAGTCGAAGATTGAAAAAGTTACAAAAAAGTGATTGAAGTTAGCGAAATTAAAGAGCTGAGCATTTCTTGAGAGAAATTATTGTGCGAAAAGTCTAGAGCTATTTTTTTCTGTAACAAAGCTCGAAACACCTTTCAGTTGAAAGTAGTGCAGATAGCCTGAAGAGGCTAAGTGTGAAAAAATACTGATTGTAAGAGACCTGAAGAGGCTTGGAAACAAAGAATAATTGTAACGTTTTGAGAGATAGTGGAATCTCATAAAGATATCTGAGGACTGGACGTAGCCCATGGCTTAGGGTGAACCAGTATAAAAATCGTTGTGTCAAAATCTCTCAACTCTCAATCTCTCTCTTAACTCTCAAATTTCGATCTTACTAGTTTTTACACAAGTTTTCAAAAATATTTTACAACTTTGTTTTTCAGTAGTTTTTGTGAAAAGAACAAGGTTCTTTTAACGAACTTGTTTTCAAAGGGGATTATCGAAAAAGAATACACAATTCAACCCCCCCTTCTTGTGCATTTGCATATCATTATTAAGTCCTGTATTAACGTGTGATTCACTTCAACTATAAAGTGCAATACGGGATGTGTTATAAGTGTAGGATATGTAGGTGTCAATTGTCGAGGTAGTTACTATGAACTACCTTCGCCCCATTGCCTTTGCCTTTGTACCTCCTTTTCTCGCCTTTGGTCTAGTGCGTTTTCTCTTTTCATCATTATTTCCTAAAATATGAAAAATGAAAATTTTCCAAAATAATTAAACCACAACAAACAAATACCATTTAGTTACAAGTTAATAACAAAAATCATAAACAAATATAATAATTGCAAATTAATCCATAGCTATTATAACTATAATGACATTATCTGCAAAACATCCAAATTAATCAACAATATTCACATCTCAATTAATCAAAGTACTTACCTCTTACGGATTTAGCCTAAGCTTTTTCCTACTTAGCCTAATTATTATTATTATTATTATTATTATTATTATTATTATTATTATTGTTGTTGT
>JAOSBL010000007.1:16623591-16639751 GCA_027568915.1 Erythroxylum roraimae
TATCAACTTTGTTAGCATTTTTGACAATTAGGCTAGCTTGAAACTTTTTTCGTTAGGTTCCAATTAAGTGAGACGACTCGAGGTTGCATCCTATATTGCAATCTATGGAATTAAATTATTTTTGATTCGGTTTCCAAGGGATTGATCTTTAGATTGAAACGAAGAAATGATCAAAAATGGCGCCATTGCTGGGGAACCAAGAAATTGGTTTTCCATAGGTTAGCCATTGTCAACTTTATTTGTCGTTGAGAATAGGAATCTTTGTTTTTGCATTGCATTTTTGATAGTTTGATTTTCACACTTGTCCATAGTATAGATGTTGATTTTCCTTTGCATAAGCATACATTTAGAAACATACACAAAGCATACTTTCGTACTTTAATTTTCCATACTTAGCAATTTTTCACACATACACACGTTAAAACATACATCTATACACCATACACTAGCATCCATCACATTTCACTTTTTATTTGATTTTGTGTGATTGTGTTAACAAGATAATGGTAAAGTATCGCCATCCTATACCTAGATTGGATGATATGATTGATGAATTGCATGGTGCATGTGTATTTACCAAAATTGACCTTATGAGCGGTTACCATTAGATTACAATGAAAATTGATGATGAATGAAAAACTGCTTTTAAAACAAAACATGGTTTATATGAGTGGCTCAAGATGTCTTTTGGCTTAACTAATGCTCCTAGTACATTTATGCATTTGATGAATCATGTTTTGAGGTCATTTATTGGTAAGCTTGTTGTGGTATATTTTGATGACATATTGATCTATAAAAAAAAGCATTAATGAGCATACTGAGCATCTTAGGCCTGTGTTAGATGCGTTTAGGGCAAAAACGTTGTATGCTAAGTTAAAGAAGTTTACATCTTGCATGGATCGTGTCATATTTCTTGGTTATGTTGTTTCTTCTAATGGAATTGTGGTGGACCAAGAAAAGGTCAAGGCAATTATGGAGTGACCGAGGCCCACAAGTGTTACACAGGTAAGATCTTTTCATGGACTTTCTAGTTTCTATAGGAGGTTTGTGAAAGATTTTAGTTCTATTGCAATGCTATTAACTGAGGTTGTTAAAAAGGAGGTAAGATTTAAGTGAGGAGAGGCGAAGGAAATTGCTTTTAACACTTTGAAAGAAAAACTTTATTCTACACCTATTTTGGGTTTACTTGATTTTACTTCTACTTTTGAGATTGAATATGAGGCCTCTGGGATAGGTATTGGCGTTGTTTTGTTACAGGGAAGGCGCCCCATTGCCTATTTTAGTGAGAAGTTGAATGTTGCTCAATTGAAGTATTCCACTTATGAAAAAGAGCTATATGCATTGGTAAGAGCTCTACAAACTTAGTAGCATTATCTATGGCCAAAGAAATTTGTTAGTCACACTAATCATCAGAGGTTGAAGCATCTTAAGGGCCAAGGTAAGTTGAATGAAAGACATGCTAAGTGGCTAGAATTCATAGAGACATTACCATATGTTGTGAAATACAAGCAAGGTAAAGAAAATGTGATTGCTGATGCATTTTCTAGGAGGTATGCTCTAATCTCTTCTCTTATTTCTAAGTTGATTGGGTTTGAGTATATAAAAGATTTGTACAAATCAGATTCTAACTTTGTTAATGTGTATCATGCATGTGAATGAGTTGTTTTTCAAAAGTTTTATAGGAATGATGTATATTAGTTTAGAGATAATAAACTATGTATTCCTACTTGTTCTACACGTGAAATGCTTGTTAGGGAGTCTCATGATGGAGGTTTAATGGGACATTTTGGTATTGCTAAAGCACTTGGCATATTACAGGAGCTTTTTTATTGGCCTAAGTTGAAAGAGTTTGCTCTAGTTGTGTAGCGTGTAGGCAAGCCAAGTCCAAGGTGCAGCCGCATAGGCTGTACACGCCTCTACCTGTCCCTAATAGTCCTTAGATTGATATATCTATGGATTTTGTGTTAGGATTGCCTAGGACTAGGAAAGGGCGTGATAGCATCTTTGTTGTAGTTGATAGATTTAGTAAAATGTTTCATTTTATTGCATTTCATAAATCTGATGATACTACATATGTTGCTGATTTGTTTTTTAGGGATGTTAGGTTGCATGGCATTCATAGAATCATTGTTTTAGATAGGGATTCTAAGTTTTTAAGTCACTTTTGGCACATTCTATGGAATAAATTGGGAACTAAACTTTTGTTATCTACAACTTATCATCCCCAAACAAATGGCCAAACGGAAGTGGTTAATAGAACCTTAGGATCTTTATTGCCTGCTATTGTGGGTAAAAATTTGAAAGCTTGGGAAGATTGTTTTCCTTTGATTGAGTTTGCATAAAATAGAAGCATTCATTCTTCTACAGGTTATTCCCCATTTGAGATTGTGTATGGTTTTAACCCATTAACTCCATTGGATTTGTTACCTTTACCCTTGAATGAGATTGTTAATGTAGATGGGTAGTAAAGGGCCGAATTGGCTAAGACAATACATGAGAAAGGTAGGCAACACATTAAGGAAAAGAATAAGAAGTATGAGAAAGGGTGATGAAGTTTGAACCTGGAGATTGGGTTTGGGTGATGGTCCTTTTCAAGTGCTTGAACACATCAATGATAACTGCTATAGGGTGGATTTGCTAGGTGAGTATGGTGTTTGTGCTACTTTTATTGTTTCTGATCTATCTCCTTTTGATAATGTAGGTCTTGATTCGAGCACGAATCCTTTTGAGGAGGGAGGGAATGATGCAACTCACCAAGGCAATGGACATTTGAGGATGCCAATGGGTCCAATTACAAGGTCACATTCCAACAAGCTCAAGGCACAATTTCAGATTTATGCACAAGCTTTTGTTTCACAAGAACTTCAAGAAGTTTTGTTGATCAAGCTTGGGGAAGAGCTTAGGGAGACGCCTAAGTGTCTGTGCACATTGGAGGCATCAAACTAAGAAGGCTAATACTTAGCCAATTTTCACAAGCACAAGTCTAATCAATGGGCTTGGATTAATTTTATCTTGTGAAAGGCATGTGGACTTCTATTAGGCTTTGTCATGGGCTGATTTGTGTTAAGTGTGCATGTGCTTCATTAAAAAAGTCATGTGCATATTTTATTTTAAGGAACCAAGCGGGTGGGCCTAGTTTAAAAGCCCAATTAGCCCCTTTAAAGTTAGCCTACTACTTTTGTTGTTTCCTTATCCTATTTGGACTAGGACTAATCGAGCCTAGTTTAAAGCCTAATTCGCCCCTCTTAAGTTAACCTACTATTTTTGTTATTTCCTTATCCTATTTGGACTAGAGCTAGTCAATTTTAATTAGTTTTGAAGCATAAATCCTTGTAGGATTTGTTCTTAGGTAGATTTGTTTCAAGATAGCCTTCTTGATGTTTTGGGCTTTCTTTAGGGTTTTTTAGGTTATCTTTGTTAGGGTTTGTATTGCATAAGGGTGTTTAAACACCTTGTTTTATGTGTGAACACCATATTAGAAGTGAATAAAATTTGAAAGCATTCTTCAAGAGAGAATTCAGATTCTTGCTTGTTTTACCTTAAGGATTGATTCAACTTATCAAGTAAGTTCTAACTTGTGGAGTTAATTCAATTCCTACAATCTTTACACTCTTTGCTACCAATTCCTTGCTATTTTGGGGGTGAAGGGTCTTGTTAGCTTGATTGAATTTAGGTTTGGGAACAATCATTGAAACGGAGGTGATCTAGACATTGATTGTAGGTTGTTGCCGCATCAATTTGTCTAATTCTAATGTTGATGTTGAAGAACTCGTGCATGGAGGTATGCTAGTCATAGAGCGTACACTAAATATTCAGTCCAAGGATAAAAATGAAGGGAAGCAACATGAGCACATTTTCCATACTCAATGCCACCTTAAAGCCAAGGTTTGAGACATGATCATTGATAGTGGCAGTTGTACTAACATTGCTAGTACTTTGTTAGTAGATAAGTTAAAATTGGATACCTGCAAGCATCCTAAACCCTACAAGTTGCAATGGTTGGATGAATAAGGAGAAATTAAGGTGGTCAACCAAGTTTTAGTGTCTTTTTCTATTGGAAAATATAGAGATGAAATTCTTTGTGATGTGGCACCAATGCATGCTGGACACATTTTATTAGGCCATCCATGGCAATTTGATAGGAAGGTTGGACATGATGGGTACACAAACTGTTACTCTTTTGTACTTAATAATCGAACCATTGTACTAATCCCTGTTAAACCTTTACAAACTCATGAGGATAAGATTAGGATAGCACGTGAGTATAAAATGAGAAAAAAATCATATTAGTGAGCAAGAGGGAAAAAAAAGAAAGAAAAACAGCAAATGAGAGAAAAGAGAGAGTGAGGCCAAGAGGAAAAATCAAGAGAGAGGTGTTCAAGAGAGAAAAGTAAGAAATTAAATGCAATTGCTGGAAAAAGTGACGTTAAGAGTGCTATGTTGGCAAGGCAGCCACTACTTGTACTTATGTACAAGGATGTTTATTTTTCTACTAATGACCTTAACCATACTTTGCCTAGTGTGGTTGTTTCTTTGTTATAGAAGTTTGAGGACCTTTTTCTCGAAAAGATACCACATGGACTACCCCTTTTAAAAGGCATTAAACATCAAATAGATTTTATACCTGGGGCTACTATTCCTAACCGACCTGCATATAAAGCCAATCCCGAGGAAACAAAGGAGATACAATGACAAGTTGACGACCTGGTGCATAAGGGATTTTTGCAATAGAGTCTTAGCCCATGTTCACTTTCCGTAATCTTAGTCCCAAAAAAAGATGGAACATGGCACAAGTGTGTAGATTATCGAGCCATAAACAAAATAACAATTAAGTATAGACATCCTATCCCTTGATTAGATGATATGCTTGATGAATTATATGACTCATGCTTGTTTTCTATATTGATTTAAAGAATAGCTACTATCAAATTCATGTGAAAGAAGGAGATGAATGGAAAACGACATTTAAAACTTTTAATAGATTGTATGAGTGGTTAGTAATGCCCTTTGGTTTAACTAATGCACCTAGTACTTTCATGAGGCTTAAAAACCATGTCTTAAGTGCTTTCATTGGAAAATTTATGGTAGTTTACATTGATGATATTTTAGTTTACAGCAAGAATTTAAATGATCATGTGAAACACTTGCAATATGTTTTTAGTGTATTAAGAGAGAATCAATTGTAAGCTAATCTTAAAAAGTGTACATTTAGCATGGAATCTGTTTTGCTTCTTGGATTTGTTGTTAGTTCACAGGGTGTTAGTGTTGATGAAGAGAAGGTAAAGGTGATAAGGGACTGACTTACAACTAAAAATGCGAATGAGGTGAGAAATTTTCATGGTTTAGCGAGTTTCTATCGAAGGATTGTTAAAGAATTTAGTTCCATTACTGCACCTTTGAATGAGCTAGTTAAAAAGAATGTTGTTTTTAAGTTGGATGATGTGCATATTGAGCTTTTAATATATTGAAAGATAAGCTAACTAATTCACCTTTGTTGTGTTTGCCATTTTGATAAAGCTTTTGAAGTTGAATGTGATGCATCTAGAATTAGAATAGGGGTTGTATTGATGCAAGTCTCTAAACCAATTGCTTATTTTAGTGAAAAGCTAAATGGGTCAACGTTGAATTATCCTACTTATGATAAAGAACTGTATGCATTAGTAAGAACTCTTGAAACATGGCAACACTACTTGTGGTCAAGGGAATTCATCATTCATTCTGATCATGAGAGTTTAAAGTTCTTGAATTCCGAAGGTAAGCTCAATAAAAGGCATGCCAAGTGGCTGGAGTGCATAAAAGCGTTTCCTTATGTTATCAAGTACAAGCATAGAAAGGAGAACTGGTTGGTTGTCGTTAGCCTACAAATTTAATCCCCTCCTTAAGTTGATTTGTAGTATAGTGAAGCAAGGGTATCGTCCCACAGAGATCAAAACACAGGAAAGATTTTTTTTTACTTTCAAGCAAAGAATATGTGAATGTAATGCATGAACTAATGCTAGATTACATGACACAATAGGACAAGATTGGGGGATTTGTTTGCTTACATTAACAGTAAACAAGAAAAGAAAGAAGAAGACATGATTTAAGTTCAGAAAATTAAAATAAAGCTGAAAGTTTTCAAGAGAGAAATTGCCAGGAAAATTTGATTAAAAAGTTCATATTAATTAAAGACCAATTGCAAAGGTTTTCACTAAATCCTTAGGTTGTTTTTAATCGTTGAAAATGAATTATTTCTAAAATTGGAAAATTAGGGTTCATTAGGCAAAGATAGATGCATTCAAAACAAGCATGGCATGCAAAATCTTCTTGTTAATGCATTAATCCAAAATTATCATAAACAACGCAATAACAAGAGCATTAAGATCAAAATCAAGCCTGCCAGTTAATTTTCAAGAAAGCTAGCATGCATAAGATTAACCTATGTCTTGATCCAACTAATTAAAACCTACATATAAGATTCAATTTTAATTAGTTGCTGCTACTTAACCTAATTAATTTATTGTCTAGAAATTAAATTAATTAGATAGCATACAAATTATTCATGCAAAATTCGAATTCAAGACTTCAAATCCATATGCATAATTCAGCAATCATGTCCAGATCAAGAGTATAAATTTTCAATCATGATTCATCAATTATATGCATGCATGAACAAGACCTTATTTATATTGGAGGAGGTATGGTCATCAAATCCTTATAGGAGAGGGTTTCGTTTCCAAGTAGAAGTAGGTCTTTCTTTCCTTGTAGAAGAAGATTTCTTTTCCAAGTAGAAGTAGGTATTTTCTTTCCTTGTAGAAGAAGATTTCTCTTCAAAGTAGAAGTAGGTCTTTTCTTTCCTTGTAAAATTAGGATCTTCTAGAAGCTGCCCTCTAGGTCAAACACGCTTCCTAGGGCTTAAGTGGCAGTCCATGCGTGCCTTCATGTAGGCGCCATGCCTCTAAAGATGTTGACGTGGCAGGCGACATGGTATACTGACCGGACGCCAAGTGTCATCCACGTGTACCAATCAAGTGCTGCCAGCTCATCAATTCTCCTAAAAAATAGGGATCTTCATTTCTCCCAATCTACATGTCCCCTGACTGTCTAGATTGTTCCTGTATCTATTTCTCGCAGTGGCAAACAAGAATCTTCCGAAATGTAGAAATCCTAGTTGAAGTAGGATTCCTTATTCGAGTAGGATTCCTAATCCTTTTAGGATTAGGATTTTACCATCCCTTGGCAGGTTTAGCTCCTGATTGTTGTTTTGCTAGATTTTCTCCAAAACAGGAAATCTTAGCTACATTAGGATTTGGGGAATCCTAATCCTAATAGGATTAGGATTTCTACAACTTTGATCACCTCGACATCCTTACTCTGAAAGTGACATCCAAAAGTACTAAATTTCCCTCCTTAACATAATTTTCCTCACTTGATACCTAAAACACTTGAAATGATAAAATTAATGTAAGTCACATGATTTAGACATCAAATGAGAATAAAAGCTAAGTGTAAGAGTATAAAAAGATAAGAAAATATAAGTGCATTAAGAACGTTGTGGCTAAAGCATTGTCTAGAAGGTAAGCATTACTTACTTCTTTGCAAACAGAACTACTTGGTTTTGAATTTCTTAAAGAATTATATGCAAATGATTATGATTTTGGCCAAGTGTGGGATGCTTGTTTTAAGTGCGCATTTGGTGATTTTTATAGGCATGAAGGATTTGTAGTTAAGAAAGATAAATTGTGTGTGTCAACTGGTTCTATCCATAAGTTACTTGTTAGGGAGACTCATGGGGATGGTTTGATGGGACATTTTAGTGTCTAAAAGACTTTGGATATATTTCATGAACATTTTTATTGGCCTAAAATGAAAAATGATGTGCAAATTGTTTGTGACAAGTATATAACATGTAAGCAAACAAAGTCTAAAGTAAAATTGCATGGTTTATATACCCCTTTACCTATGCCTACTCAACCTTGGATTGATATTTCTATGGATTTTGTCATAGATTTACCAACGTCTCAAAGATGTAAGGGGTTGATATTTGTTGTTACTGATCAGTTTAATGAAATGGCTCATTTTATTGCATGTTCTAAAACCAATGATGTAAGGCATATTGCTTTTTTGTTCTTTAAAGATGATGGAGAACCATGGGCATGTGAAAGACAAGAAGAGAAGCATACATGGTGTGAAGGAAGCTTAGGGCATGACTTGTATGGAAATGAGCTGGAAAAAGGAGGCTTAGGAGCTAAAATTGGATCAGATTTGAAGTCTGAATGTGCAAGGCAAGGGGCTGAAAGAAATTCCTATATCAATGACGCAACATTCAAGTCTAATGTTCCTAAAGATTCATTACAAGATGTGGAAGGCTCAGTGACAAGAGCTAGGGCCAAACATGAAGTGTCAAGAGATAGAGCCTATGTTGTCTTAGTCCTTGAAGCCCAACATGAAGTGTCCAAAGGCCCACATTGAGTCCAATTGGAAGAACTCACGTAAAATACCATATGACAACCTTGTGCCACTTAAAAATATGCTAAAGGACGTGCTCTATAAGGTCTAACATGTTCAGATAATGTTTCTTTATGTTTTCCTTGAAATAAGATCATCTAGTCAAAAACTTTTCTAAGTTTATTTTGTTTCCTTTTATTTAGTTTCTGCCTTAGGGCATTAATTTACAAAGCTTTTCCTATAAATAGTCACCCTCTATGTACTTGAAGGAGATTGATTCAGAAATAATATTGAGTATTATTCAGAACATTTTTGCTTTCTTTGTAATTTTTGAAAATACTTGACTTATTAAAGGCGTGGTCTTCCTTTGTAGTGTCCCAAGGCTAGGGTTTTAAGAGACAAGTTCTCTTAGGGTTCTTTCCATTGACCAACATTCCTCTAGCCCCCTTGATGGCGTGGTGGTTGCTGTGGCGTTTAGGGCTGATGGTTGAAGTTTTGTAAAATCTGGAATTTCTCAAATACAAATGAACAGACAGATTGTAAGACAAATTTCGGACAAATGGCTTGGAATTTGGAGGTGATTCTTGAAGAAACATTGTAGAATAGGACGTGGGCTACAACTTTGGTGAAGGAAGTTTGTTAATCGGATCAATGGGTGAAAAGTTATGAATTTTTTAATTTGACTATGTTCTGGAAATCGTGGCTGCAGATTAGACGATTTCAAAGCGCATTTATGGCCAAACGACTGGGCATTTTTGGGTTTTTCTTAAGGCTAAATTGAAGTCCATGAAGTGAAATACAACATTGCTAAAGGAATTTTTTCGAAATGATGAGCAGGAAAAAAGATATGATTTTTTTGTTTTGGACATTCTGGATTAGGAATCTGGGTGGATTTTCAGGAAATGATGCAAAAGGGGTTGACATGAAGAATTTGACTGAAATGGAAGATTAGATGAATGAAAGGGAATAATCAGGTGAATAAGGAAAGATAATTAAGTGTTTTTGGACTACACACAAAACCCAATTGATAGTTTTTGAAAACTAACAAAACCCAAATAAAGATGATAACTTGCAAAAGCAAATCTCTCTCACGATTTGAAGTTGATAATCTGACCTTCCTTTTGAGAATTTACACACATATATATGGAAAAAAAATGAATGGCCTGTTGGATGGCTACATGAATCGGCCTCTCAACAGGTCATAAACACACATTTAACTATCCTAAATAGGAAAGTTACACAACAATAATTGAAGTTAAATAAGTCTGAATTAAAACCATCACAAAACCAACATAAGAAAGGTAATTAAATATTTATTGATCTCACACCTCAACCAAATTTGACAAGGACTTGTGCTGAGCTATTGGGCTTCAAATTAGGCTTGAAGATCATCAAAGAGTGCAGCAAAAGTTGGCCTTCTGAACCGAACAAGCACCAGGATTTTGGCACTCAAAAGTCACACATTTGTAAGTCCCAAAAGGCCTCAATAAGACCTGGAGCTTTAGGATTAGATTAACATCTTCTTCCTCAAGCTCTTCATCAATTGAACCAATGTCACCTCCCTCACTTGCACTAGAAGTAACTGAACCAAGGCCCATGTTGGCAATGTCTTCATAAACTTGGCTAGGTGGACCTCCATCATTCTTCCTTCCTTCAAAGCTTTCATTATAGGCAGCCTCATTAACCGGATTGGAACTCATTGTGTCGTCCGCATAATTGCTCAAATCATAAACATTGAAGTGTTAAAAACCTTGTAAGTGTTTGGAAAGTCTACCTTATATGCATTTTGGTTTATTTTCTTGAGAATCTTGAACGGTCCCTCGGCTCTAGGCATCAATTTGTTCTTCCTCTTGGATGGAAATCTTTCTTTCCTAAAGTGTACCCAAACTAAGTCACCTTCTTTGAAGTCTACCAAAGTCTTTAACTTGGCTTGCATCTTGTAGGCTTCATTCTTCTTCTCGATGTAAGCTTTAGCTTTGGCATGGAGCTTGACAATTTCCAAAGTTCTATCCTCAGCTTTCACATTAAATGGAATACTAGAACTAGCCATGCTCAAATCAAGTGGAACAAGAGGATTAGCACCATAAACTAATTCAAAAGGAGTAAAATTCATGATCTTACTCTTTGAACTATTATAGGCAAATTCGACATGAGCAAGCAAGCTATCCCAATTCTTCACCTTTCCCTTCAATAAACTTCACAAAATGTTGCCAAGACTTCGGTTTACCACTTCAGTTTGGTCATCTGTTTGAGGGTGGAAAGTTGTGCTAAACTTCAAAGTAATTCCTAGTCTAGCCCACAAATGTCTCCAAAAATGGCTCAAGAACTTTACATCTCGATCATTAACAATACTCCTAGAAATTCCATAGAGTTTTACAAGTTCATTACATGAGATGCATATTAGTTTTGTTACAAGCAATACAATGAGCCATCTTTGAGAATCTATCTACTACAACCATAATGCTATGATGATTTCTCCTAGTTCTTGGCAAGCTAACAATGAAGTCAATACTTACATCTTCCCAAGGAGAATTAGGAACTGGCAATGGTATATATGGTCCATGAGCTCTAGTTGTCATTTTGGATTGCTTGCAAGTGTTACAATCAACCGAGTGACTTCCTTCCACATCTTGGGCCAATAAAAATTCTTACTAGCCCAATCATAATTCTTGTTTCTTCCAAAGTGATCAGCTAATCCTCCACTATGGACTTCTTTCAAGATAGCTTGTCTTAAAGAACAATTAGGAACACAAAGAGCATCAAGTTTGAAAAGGTAACCATCACGAATGAAAAAATCCCTAAAAGCACCATCTTTCCTAACTCTCTCCCAAATCTCACCAAACTCACTATCTCCCTCATACAAGTTCCTAACGTCCTCAAAACCTATTACATGAGCATGCAAAGTACTAAGAACATATCTCCTAGATAATGCATCAACCACAACATTACTTGGACAATCTTTATAATTCACTACAAAATCAAAGGATTGCAAGTATTCAACCCATGTTGCATGTCTTCTACTCAAATTAGATTGACTTTGAATGTATTTCAAAGCTTGATGATCAGTATACAAGATTAAAGAATTTGACAACAAATATACACTCCAATGTTTAACTGCATGGACCAAAGCATAGAATTCAAGATCATAAGCAGAATATTTTCTCCTAGTGTCATTTAGCTTTTCACTAAAGAATGCTATTGCTCTACCCTCTTGACTCAAAATAGCCCCTATTCCTACTCCACTAGCATCACACTCTAATTTAAAAGGTAAGCTGAAATTAGGCAAGGCTAAAACAGGAGCTTTGGTCATGGCATTTTTCAAAGTGTTAAAGCCAATTGTGGCTTGATGAGTCAACTTAAACAAACCTTTCTTCATGCAATTTGTTATAGGACTTGTAATTGTACTAAAACCCTTAATGGACTGCCCATAAAAGGAATAAAACCCATGAAAAGTCCTAACTTGAAAATGACTATATCCTTGAAATTTGAAGCATTTTAGGTGGTTTTTGGATATACTATTGTTAGGTGGGGCAGAGTGGATGTTTCTTGGTGTGTATGGAGTGTTTTGAGCATTTGAAGTGGATTTAGGTGGTGGATTGTAGGCTGGTTTAGATGGGGCGGAACTTGAGGAATTATGTTGGCTTGTTTTGGTTGGTGTAGTGTAATTTGATGGGGCTAAGGAATATCTAGGCATGGACTTGTTTGGATGGTTGTTTTTAAGGTAAATTTCACTTTTCAAAGCCAATCTTTTCAACTCAAAGAGAGAACCATAAGAGTAGAAATTTACCATGTCTTGGATTTCTTGTTTCAACCCCTTGAGAAATCGTCCCATAATCATCTCCTCCATCTCCTCGACTTCACACTTCATCAAGAATTCCTGAAACTCCATGGTGTATTGCTCCACAGTTTTGTTGTCTTGCTTGAGGCTTAACAATTGATCAATCAACTTTTGCCTATAGTGTGGAGGCAAAAACACAACATCCATCTCCTCCTTCATTCGGTGCCATTGACTAATCCATGGCCTACCTTCTCTAACTCTCTTCTTTTGTAAATTCTCCCACCAAAGGGTAGCATACCCCTTTAGCCTTATGGCAACAAGCTTCAATTTCTTATCCTCACTCAAGGTAAGCATCGGCATCAATCTTACCATAGAATTATGGTAATTCAACTTTGAAATTGAAAAACTCTTCTTGCCTTTCACCACGGATTGGGGGTGGTAAATTCCTAGGTGCTGCTCTTCCTACACCATGAAAAAGCCCTCTTCCTCTTCCTCGAATAGCTTTTCCACAGCCTGCTACTATTGGTTGGCTGACCTCTCCAAATTCCTCATCAATTAAATCTTCTTCAATGGGATTGTCAGTCATCAAAGGGGAATGCTACTAAAGTCTCCAAGGCCTCGTTTTTAGCTTTGAGGGCCCTCCATCTCTAGCCTCATCCTCTCAAACATAGTTGCCAAGTCTTGTGGATTTCCGTTAGACATAGATGAATGATGTTTTGGGGTGTTTGAATTGTTGGACATAGAAAGGAGCTGGGGAAATAAAAGGAAGAGGATTTAGATTGGCTTTGATACCAAATGATGGCGTGGTGGTTGCTGTGGTGTTTAGGGGTGATGGTTTAAGTTTTGTAAAATCTGGAATTTCCCGAATACAAACGAATAGATAGATTGTAAGACAAATTTTGGACAAATGGCATGGAATTTGGAGGTAATTCTTGAAGAAAAATTGTAGAATAGGACGTGGGCTACAACTTTGCTGAAGGAAGTTTGTTAATCTAATCAATGGGAGAAAAGTTATGAATTTTTTAATTCGACTATGTTTTTGGAAATCGTGGCTACAGATTAGATGGCTTCAATGTGCATGTCTGGGTAAACGACTGGGCATTTTCGGGTGGTTCTTGAGGCCAAATTGAAGTTCAAGAAGTGAACTACAAAATTGCTGAAGGAATTTTGTCGAAATGATGAGCAGAAAAAAAGATATGATTTTTCTTATTTTGGACGTTCTCGATTAGGAATCTAGGCGGATTTTCAGGAAATGATGCAAAAGGGGCTGATGTGAAGAATTTGACTGAAATGGAAGATTAGATGAATGGAAGGGAATGATTAGGTGAATAAGGAATGATAATTGAGTGTTTTTGAAGTACACACAAAAGCCAATTGATAGTTTTTGAAAACTAACAAAACCAAAATAAAGATGATAACTTGCAAAAGCAAATCTCTCTCACGATTTGAAGTTGATAATCTGACCTTCCTTTTGAGAGATTACACACATATATATGGAAAAAATGAAAAAGGAATGGCCTGTTGGATGGCTACATGAATTGGCCTCTCAACAGGTCATAAACACAAATTTAACTCTCCTAAATAGGAAAGTTACATAACAATAATTGAAGTTAAATAAGTCTAAATTAAAACCATCACAAAACCAACATAAAAATAGGTAATTAAATATTTATTGATCTCACAACTCAGCCGAATTTGACCAAGACTTGGGCTGAGCTATTGGGCTTCAAATTAGGCTTTAAGATCATCAAACAGTGCAGCAAAAGTTGGCCTTCTTAATCGAACAAGAACCAAGATTTTGGCCCTAAAAGGTCACACATTTGTACGTCTCAAAAGGCCTCAACAAGGCCTTGAGCTTTAGTGGACGCCCATAAAAGGAATAAAACCCATGAAAACTCCTAACTTGAAACAGGTTGCTAGGAATTGGCCATTCTACAATTGCATTGATTTTGGCCGGATCCATACTAATCCCATCTTTAGACACTACATAACCTAAAAAACTAACGGTGCTATCACAAAAATGACACTTCTCTACATTTGCATATAATGATTAATGGTCCAAAACCTCAAAGACAAGCCTCAACTGAATGCAATGCTCATGTAAACTAGTACTATAGATCAAAATATCATCAAAGTAGACAACCAAAAATTTGTTAAGAAATGGTTTAAGTCCTCTTTCATCAACTTCATGAAAGTGGAAGGTGAATTGGAAAGTCCCATGGGCATGACTAACAATTCATAGAGTCCTTCCTTTGTTTTGAATGCCGTCTTCCATTCATCACCTTCTCTCACACGGATTTGGTGAAATCCATTTGCAAGATCAAGCCTAATGAACACTTTAGCTCCATGTACTCGGTCCAGTATATCATCAAGTCTTGGAATAGGAAATCTATTCTTGATGGTAATCTTATTGACGGCTCTCGAATCAATAACCATCCTCCATTTGCCATTCTTTTTAGGAACAACAAATGCAGGGACCACACATGGTGACACACTCTCTTTAATGAAACCTCTCTTTAACAATTCATCAACTTGCTTTTGTAATTCATCATTTTCTTTTGGGCTCATCCTATAGGAATGTTTATGGGGAATTTGGGCTCCGTGAGTGAACTTGATTTCATGTTGGATGGTTCTAAGAGGGGGCAGACTGGTTGGAAGCGTTTTGGGAAAAACTCTCTCAAACTCATTGATTAGAGTTGCACCTCACTAGGAATGGGGTGGCTCGGTTTGGGCTCATCATCTATGTCAATGGGAATGTAACTAGGCATCTCCTGCATGATAGAATTTTCTCCTCATTAGAAAGCAATCCAATGGCTCCAGCTTCTCCTTTCTTCCTCCTCTTTTCGGGCAGCAAAGGTTTGAGCAAAATCTTCTTACCACCATGGAACAATGTGTAAGTATTTGCTCTCCCTTGATGATGGACATCTTTATCAAACAACCAAGGCCTCCCAAGAAGTAAATGGCAAGCCGTCATAGGAATAACATGGCAAGAAACTTCATCTTCGTATTGCCCAATAGCAAATGGAACAAGACACTTCTTTGTCACCTTAATCTCATGATTTAAATCTAACCAAGTCAACTTGTATGGAGTGTCAAGAGGCTCGGTTTCAAGATCCAATTTATCAACCATTTCATTAGCAACAACATTCTCACATGCTCCACTATCTATCACAACTTCACACACCTTATTTTTTGTCAAACACCTAGAATGAAACAAAGATTTCCTACTCCAATCTTCTTTTCTTTTTTCACAATTCAAGACTCTCAACAAGAAAAGCATTTCACCATCTAACACAACTCAGCCGAATTTGACCAAGACTTGGGCTGAGCTATTGGGCTTCAAATTAGGATTTAAGATCATCAAAGAGTGCAGCAAAAGTTGGCCTTCTTAATCGAACAAGAACCAGGATTTTGGCCCTAAAAGGTTACACATTTGTACGTCTCAAAAGGCCTCAACAAGGCCTCGAGCTTTAGGATTATATTAACATCTTCTTCCTCAAGCTCTTCATCAATTGAACCAATGTCACCTCCATTACTTGCACTAGAAGTAACCGAACCAAGGCCCATGTTGGCAATGTCTTCATAAGCTTGGCTAGATGGACCTCCATCACCCCTTTTCTGGTTGTGTTCTATTTCTATCTTTTCAATTTTGTTTCTTGTGCTTCTGTGTGTTTGTTTAATTCTAGCCATTCCTAGGCATATCTCCATCTTGTTGAAGGTTCTCTAGGACAAGTTCCTGTTGGGCCTCGCATCCAAAGAGGTTGTTCAATTACATGGTTTGCCCAAGACAGTTGTTAGTGATAAAGATGTTAAGTTCTTAATTCATTTTTGTTGCACTTTATGGACTAAGTTAGGAACTAAACTCTTGTTTTCTACTATTGCACATCCCCAACAGATGGGCAAACTGAAGTAGTTAATATGAAACTATTTGTTGTGTGTTACCATACATAAGAAC
>JAOSBL010000007.1:16724507-16740533 GCA_027568915.1 Erythroxylum roraimae
TTTTGTTTTGTATTTTATTCTGAGATACTTTTATAGGTGCTTCTACTCATGTGTTTATTGTTTTCCCTTGTTCTTAGCATTATTCAAAAAAAAGAAAAAGAAAAAAAAAGAAAAAGAAAAAGAAAATAAGGAAAGAAAAAGAAAATAAGGAAAGAAAATAAAAAAAAGAGAAAAATCAAATAAAAAAGAAAAGAAAAAGAAAGAATAAATCATAGTAGCTTGAGTTAGTATGAGTAGTTGTAGTTCTTTTTGTTCATGTTTATCTCAGAATTTTAATTGCATGTCCCTTTTACTTGATGCTTTGTGAATGCTTGTGATGAAACCCTTGTCATGTTTTTACCTTACCTTTGAACCTAGCCCCATTACAACCCTGAATAAAGTCCTTATGATCTATACGCCCATGTGATCTGAATGAATGAGAATTGGTGAAATTGCAAGCCTACGGTAGTGCAACATGATAGAGTGAGATTTGAGAGAAACACTTTACCCGCAAACACTTGAGTGTAAGAGCGAAATCCGTGAGAAGAATTCACTTTGATTTCATGTTTGCTTTTGAACAAAGATGTCTTATTTTGACTTTGTTTATTTGCATAGGTGAAAAGCGATTATGATGTGTGTTGCAACTTAAGTCTTACTAGCCCAAGTTAATGGATTGTGTGCATTTGATCTTTGAAGGATGAATTGACTGAGTGTAGTGGTTTAACATGTTTGCTCGAGGGCGAGCAAAGGTTTGGTGTGGGGGAATTTGTTAAGTCATTAAATTGCACATATTTTGGACGTAATTATTGTTAAGGTGTTGAAATTATTATCCGAATTTAATGGAATTGCTTTATAATTATTTACAGATGGTTTTCAACACCTTGGGGATGAAATAGGATCAAAAAGATGCAAAAGAATGAAAGAAATCCGAAATCCCCAATTTGGCCGAAATCCAGAGACTAAGCGTGGGCACGCCTAAGGACGAAATCTGGAATCTGCAGATAAAATTCCAGAAGTTGATTTCAAGTAAAACACTATCTTTAAAGATTCTCTTGCCATCAAGAAGTTGCCTACCGAAATTAGAAGAGCACCTAATCTGGACAGAATCAAGAGAAGATAACGAAGAGATAAGCATAAAAGGGGGAGAGTTGGTGATTGACGCAAGCTAGCTTAGGTTTAGAATAGGATTTTCATTTCTACACTTTTCTGGTTTTCTTGTTCTTATGTTTCTGCACTTTTCCTTTCATATTTTCGTTTCTTTCATTAAAGACCAGGGATGGAGACATATTGCTTTGTTATTTTCTTTGTTTTCAATTCAATTATGAGTAGCCAATTTTCTTATCTTGGTTGAGGGAATCCATGTTACATGTTGTTATGGTGAGATATTTCAGATACTTTTTACGTTGTTAATAAACATTGGGTATCTTCAGATCTACTCTTTCTAATTGGATTTATTGGTTTCTAGCTGCTCAACTAGAGATTAATTGGTTCAATCACTAGATTAACGAAATATGACGTTCAGTTTCGGTAATCATAAGTAGCAATTGGGATTAACTTCTCTACGTTAGATTCGGAAATTCTAAGAAGATATTTGTTTGATTGAATGCATGTCGTACATGTTTTTCACTTGCTCATTGGTTCTTGATTCTTAATGCTATTGTTCAATTATACCTACGATCGTATCTAGGTTATTGTTTAATAAGAATGCTAGGATACATGTTTCTAGTCACTACACTTAAGAGAAACTTCCCCCAATGAATGTTTATTAATGATTGCAATTTTACGTCGAGGATCCATAGTAGCGTGATAGCATCGGTGACCCAAAACCAAGGTATTTTCTCATTGATTTTTCAGTTTTAATTATTGTTTTAATTTGTGATTTTTCCCTTTGATTTTTATTATTATTGCCATGAGTAAACAACCCCCCCTCTCTACTTTCGTTATTTGTCCCGTTTGAACTCACTAACCTTTACCGTTAAAAATTCCTCATGGGAACGATATCCGCTTACCGCTAATACATTAATTTGTTTTAACGGAAGTGATTTCTTTTATATTTGATTGCAGGCGTCAGCATCACCACTCTTCCTTGAACATTACCCTCACATTCAAAGTTTTAAGGACCTTGATTACCCTGCTGATGTTCAGCCATGTCCTCTTGATTGATAATTTCTCTCTATGTTCTTCTTAAATTTCTGAATGTATGCTCAATTTCTGGATCTAATGGATGAACCTCTCCTCCTCCTGACCGGATCATAAATAGTCACCAACTTGCTGTAAAATAGAAAATATAATTAGATAAAGGAAGAAAGATGCTTGAATTAGTAAGTGCGCTTCTAAGATTGTGTATACAATCCCCGGCAACATCACCAAAGACTTGATACAAGCTAAACTTTCACCTAGAAAGTGCACTAAAATGGTTGTATAGCAATATAGATATCGCTTCCATAAGGACTGATCACTAATACTCAAAATCACACGTTTAAATACTATTCAAGCTGTCGATTATGAAGTTATTGACTAACAATTAATAACTATCCAAAAATACTTAAAGAATTAATTAATTCACTAAAAACGTACCAAAGTTTACCTTTCCCTCACCCCCTCTACCATGAAAAGCTCTAAACATACTTTCTTTACATGAATTTGTGTGGTTTCCTTCAGTAAAGTTAGCCATATTTCAAGTTCTAGCTAACTATCTAGTCGAATTTCTAACATCAAACACCCAATTTTTCTAGTCATGTAATCAATAAAAAACTATCTTGATGCATTAAAAATCAACGAAATTCATGTAATATTACCACTAAAATTATCTAAGAGTCTAATATTTTAGGTTGTCTTAGTAATCCTACCTATATTTTATCAAGATCTAATAATCAATTCATCTCAGAATTCCATACATGTATCAATTAAAGGTCTATGTTTCAGGTTGCTTTAATGAGTAACTTGCATAAAAAAAAAACAAGAAGCATTAAAAACAGAATAAAGTGTAAATTCATGCATTAAAAGATAACAATTAAACAATCAAATCATGGTAGAATAGGGTTCGGTTCAGCCTCCCTTTAGCACTAAAAAGAAATTAAGCTAACATGTTTGTAAACAAAAACACAATTCGTAATAAATTCAGAAAGACATGATGGAAATAATATAACGAAAAACCCCGATACTAGAATAATCCCCTCTTCCTAGCCTTCTCTTTTAAGTGCAAGTCGTGTAGGTTGTGCCAGGTGTGAAATCTGATATCTGACAACCCCTCTTATACTAAAAATTCAGTAATATCCTTGACCTAATTTGATTAGGAAGGTCTTTTCTTAATTTAGAAGACTTTTCTACGCCTATTTTGGAGTCCTTTTACATATAGAATTAGTATCGGACCATATCACTTCAATCCTTCCTATTTTTATCTCCAAAATTCCTAAATTCCAGCTTGACTATTGCAAAATAACATAGAATTAATTAAGCAACAAATTAGAAGTCTAAATTAACAAAATAGGGAACAAAGTTATGTTAGAATAAAGAAAACATACTAAATAATACTGCAAAACTTTTAGGCATCAGTAGTGGATTGAGTGAATTAAGCCGCATTGTGTGCCTTACTTCACCACTTGTTGATCAAATGTCATATGCGCCTTGTAGTAGTTTAAAATACGTCCAACAATAGGAAAATGACGCCTGAGATGGAGATTAACTTACATAGAAATCATTATGTTTATCAAGTTAATAGCAACCTTGAGTTACACCTCCACCCCTCCACCATCTAGTATTATCATGGTTAATGGAACTTCCTATCACCAGGTCAATTGTTGTGTTTTCTTAACTAGATTGGTTAGTGTTGTGTGAACTTTGATGACAACACCCAAATTATTAACCACCGCCTTCTGCATACATATTTGGAATTCGAATTAAGCCATTAAAATTGAAATTTGTAATCCCTTTGTTTTCTTTTAGGACATCGACACCCTCTCTTGATTACTCTAGAAGCTTCCTATATGTTCTATATACATAAATAATATCTATTATATAAACTTTCCCTAATATTCTAGAATAACATTATCTAGAATATTATAGAAAGTTTAGGTTGTTAACCGACTTAAAATATGTACAAAAGGAGCCAAGCTCCATAACACATTTGTGTGAGTGAAAAAGAATTAAAAAGGTGTGAGTGAGTGCATGTGAGAGTGGGATGGGATCCTCTGATCATTTTATCTTATCCCTACCCCGTCTCATGAATCTCAGTCATTCATTTATGCGGAACCTACGTAGGATTCACATAAATAAATGGCTAAGATTTATGGGACAGGGTAAAATGGACAGAGGATCTTAGCTTTGTGAGAGTGTGTGCCGTGAAAGTGAGAAGGTGTGTGTTGGTGTGGAGTGGAGAATTTGTTTGAGTATTATTATTGTAAAATACTACTATTAATATATTATGTTTTGAGTTTCTTTTTCAATCGTCCTCCGCATACTCCAACAAAAATCAACAAATAGTGTCAAAACTTGATTGGTCCGAAGCATACTATCAAGTCAAAAATCATCTTGTGAGGAGCCTTTACCAAAAATTGGCACTATAAAAATTCTGTCAATCTACAATCAGACATAAATCAACAATTGCTCTATCACTTGCACAAGTTTACAAATCCTTGTGAGATTTGAAGGACTATAATAATGAGCTCGTTTTAGTTGGTTAGAAATTACGTTTATGTATTATGGAAAATCATGGTGCATGGATTTAACACATTCTCCTGTAAAATTATATTAGTTTCTTATAATTAATTCAAACATACATTTATGCCGTCATCGGTCATCTCCATATGTTTTTTGCAACTTGATAATTTCCAGGTTGAAGGTTTCCTGATTGTTGTTTGTTGATTGCAGCCATCAGACTGACTCATTAAGAATCTTTGGAGGAATCTTCACTCAGTTAACACGAAAATCCTGGAAAGGAATAATCCAAAGCGGCCTAATTGCTGGGAGTGGATTTTACACACCGTTACGATATGAAAAAGGAGGAAACGAGGGACAGACTCATGCAATCATTTTTCCCACCCACTCAGTAAATATAATATACAAAACGAACAGGTTAGTTGTAATATGATTCTTGTGTTTTCAAACTATAATTAGGAATAGGGATCTGTTGACACCGTAGTCATCATATGGCATATCATTTTCAGAGGAAAGCTGAAACATTTAAATTTTAATTTCAGTTTGCTATGACTATTTTGTAGCCATGTTGGATTAAGTGTTATAGTCTAATATGAAGGCGCTCTTCTCCTGTACATAGAAGATTTTCAGTTTACATTGATGCTCAAATCTCACTGGAAAACCACGTACGCCATATTGGTTACATAAAGAGAAACATGATCTCTCCATCTACAAATGAACTGGTTAATCGTTGAGTGTTTGAATAATTGTGTTGTGCCACGGATCAGACAGGTGCTGCAACAGGTTGTCAAATGGTCCTTTTCCGGTCACATTATGTTGCACAATAAAGCCTAGGAATGCCAACATCGCCAATCTCCCTGCACACACAAATCAAAACGTCAGTCCCACAAGCCCACTCTACACAAATGGATTCTACATTCAAAATTCACTCAGTCCTACTGCTACATTACCATTGGCGATCTCCTTCTCCTTGGCCTCAACATTAGGTGCAAAGTTCAGTGGGTTGAAAATACCACCTGGGTAGCCAACTTCATTTGGAGGCAAGGTGTATTGCTTAAAGATGGGATCTTGGTTGACACTTCCTGGGTTCTTAATGTCCTGCCACCTTCTGATCTCCACATAGTGGAAAAGAATGAACTCAATCACAAAAAGGGTTGATGATGAAGCGAAGTACTCTGCCTTGCCAGCATCATACCATTTAGGAACGTTGATGATTCCAATCTTGGTGAAAACTTCTGGTAATATCATTCCTGCAACACCCAACATAGCCCATCTACCATTCACAAGCTCAGCCTGAACAAACCATTTCAAGTTCTCTGGGTCCTCTGCAAGACCTAGAGGGTCGAATCCATTGTCCCCTGGGAGACTGATCCATATGAAAAGAAAAGGGTTTCAAGTTAATGATTAAACCGAAGTTCGCACGTCACTGAACACAAGTTTTATATAGTAGTCGTGGTCTTGTTCCTATAATATAAATCTATAAATAGTCTTGTTCCTGTAATATAAATCTATAAATATCTGCAATATCCTCATCAAGTATATTTATAGTCTCTCAACTAATACATGAGGATGTAATTTTCTATCTCTCTAATCACCAAACTAAATCCTGTTGGCTAAATCATATAACTTCAATCCTGGTACATAAAATGCCGAACCTGGATCGTGATATTAACATAGCCTTTAACATTTGAGTTTGAGTTATGTTTCTTCACCTTCCATTGAGATAAGCTGGAGATGCCAAGCCTGGCAACCACTCGCCTCTCTTGGCCTCGATTTTGAAAGAAACAGGAGATGAGGTAGGCACTGGTTTGATGGATAACTCTCTGTTGAGTTTACTTGGAGACCCGTTAAGAAACCTCGTCTTGGATGCACATGGCCGGAAAACGACGGCGGACGCTTGTGTTGTGACTGTGGCCATGCTTGTCTTCACCTGAACTCCGGTACTGTCAATGGGGGTCCCTACGTCGGCAATAAAAGCGATTTTAGTGCATGGGTTTGTATTTTGTTATAAAAAATTCTGTTTTCCTAATCGTGAGGATCCAGCGGTGCAGATGTAGCTGTGAGTATAGGATCGACCAATGGGAGGTATTGGGGGCTTATCGTTTTATCGATGTGCCATATCCACATATCTATATCTTTCTTGCCGTTGGTCCGATAAAAATCTTTGGGACCCACTTTTTAAAGCCTAATATAACGGTCGGATGCTATTGCCACGTAGGATTTCCTTTAGCCAATAATGGCTTGCCAAGTGGCTTTGAAGTTGTCACCCAAGAAAAATTTGCCTTTATTTCTAAAATTTTCTTTTTTATTTTTTGGAGTTCATTTACTCGTACCCAATCAAATTTTGTTTTTTCAGTTCGATCAAAAATTAAATTAAATTTTAATTTTAAAAAAATTTATTTTACAAGAATTTGGGATAAAACGCCTTCCAAATTACAATACCTGAATTCATATGCATATTTGAATCAATCGATGGGGCCTAAGTTAGCCTTTTCACGTGGGCTTGACGTAATTACCTAACTCCAAGACTATTAATAATGTTGACACAGTTACAAATAGCCATCAACTAGTAATTAATAACTATTTATTACTCCCTCCGATTTATAATAAGTGTCGTTTTAGAAGAATGCACACTTATTAAGAAAGTTAATGAAATGTCTGATATACCCTTATTATTACATGTTAAAGTGCCTTGAAAACATAATCTGTGTAATTAAGATGTGAGAGAAATTAAAGGTTAATTTTGGAAATAAAATTATAAACATGCATACAAAAGTCAAGAATGACACTTATTTTGAATAATTAAAATGTATCTAAAACGACACTTATTATGAATCGCAGGTAGTATTGAATAAAAATAATTTTACTATTTTTCATAATTATGATAATTTAATAATGATAGTCTTAAGGTTTTCTTTGACTTTTTTATTTTTAAGTTACTAATTTTTAAAAAACTAGCATTTAAAAAATTATACCGATGAGATAAGAGATTAAAGGTTTAAAGGTTAAATTGATAATTAGTCATAAAATTAACATACAATAAAAACTAAAATTTGATTAAATTTGAAATAGGATCGCAGGAAGAAAATTGTTCATATTCATAAAAAAGATAAAAATTATTAAATAAAAAATTAACTAATTTATTTTAATTTATAAAAATAAATTAATTTACAAAAATTAAATTCAATCCCCTTATGCACATCCAGCAACCAGAGGTTGAACTACAAAGTCGACGGTGAGGTCCGTTATGCAGATTTTGGGTTTCTAGTACGCCATGGGCCTTGGTTAGTCTAGAACATTGACATATTGGCCATTCATCGGTAAAAAGGGGAAATTTTCTTATTTCTTAAAATGGAAATTTACCTTCATCTTAGCTTTTATGCTAAAATATGGTTATCTTATAGTGGTTTACGAGACTTCTAAGAATAGGAGGTAATACAACTCCTCAATAATTCGTTCAGATAAAGAAATAATAAAGACTAACAGATTTTTTTGATGCTTATCCACCTTTATAATATAGTTGTTTTTATAGTAAATTGTGTTTGTTAACTAGTATATATATGTAGCTATACCATATACGAATATATTAATAGAAATAAGGTAATGTTGTCGCCTACAATTAAATATAAAAAGAAAATAACTTTTTGCAATACAAATTAATGTAGTTGTGAAAATAAGGATCGTTCCTACAAGGAATCTATTAGTAAATATTACACGAGTTGAAAGCTAAACCAAATTGGGGGGTTGAATTAACATGATTTAAAGAAATTAAAAATGAAAAAATTTTGAAATTAATGAAAATATTCAGAACTGGAAAATTAATAACAAACCTTGATTTCAGGTCACCTACATTATCAAACAAATAATGATCATCGATATAAAATTAAGTCTATTAACAAATATTCATTGGGTGATGTTCTCTCTTAAGATTAAATGAATAGAAACATAAATTCTAATCACTCTTATTAACCAATAACTTAGATACAATCTTAAGTTTGATTAATTAATAGCTTTAAGAACCAAGAGAGCTAGCGAGCAAAACAACACACATACAATATGTATTTAATCTAGATAAGTATCTTTCCTAGAATTTACAATTCCTAACGTAAAGATGGTAATCCTAATTGTCACTTTGGATTAGCAAAACTGAACGTCAAATCCTACTAATTTGGCTGTAAATTAAATCAATCAATTCCTAGTTGCGCGCCCTAAAGTTCAATCATAAAAACCAATTTAGAAGACATTTAATATTCATTAATGAATTAAACTTTATTTAGAAAATCTCACACATACTAGATAATAACGTGGTTCCCTTCAACCCAAAAGAAGAATTTAGATACTTACAACAGAGGTAAAACCTAACAGAAGAGTAATAAAATATGTTGTCTCCTTATCTGGTCTTTTTTAGAAAATACGAAAACTCTAACCCAAAAATAGAAAAACAGCAACAGCAGCCAATAAACGTAAAAGATGATGTATCTAGATGCCCTCCCTCTTCCCTCTTATCGTTATCTTTATCAGATACACTCCCCACATAATCAGGCAACAGATCCCCACCTAAAAGATAAACACCTTGATTCCTCAAATAATAAAAATCCTAAGTATATCGAATTTGTATTCAAATCAAATTATGCAGATAAATTTTTCCCTTGCACGTACCCACGCTTAGTCAAAAACTTTTCTGCCAGCTAAGAATTCAAATTGTCTTTGTTTTCCTTGCATCTTTTTGATTCAAATTCATCTCCTATATGTTGAAAACCATCTGAGAATAATTAAGAAACAAGTTCATTAATTTTAAATAAAAATTTCAAAGCATTAAAGAGATTTATATCCAAAGTTAACACAAAAATAACAACTTATCAAATTCCCCCACATCAATCTTTTGCTCGTCCTCGACAACCTATATTTACAATAAATTGATCAATTAATCAACTTCCTTTATTCCAAGTCTCATAACAGTAAATAGTGCACACTTCAAGAGTCAAACAATTTGTAACTAATGAATATCCCATAGTTAACCATTCAAGTAATATAAACAAAGTTAATTTAAAGCAATCATATTTCAAAAACTAGCACATAATTATAGCAAACTCTCACGGATTGGGTTTCACTCAAATCACTTAAGTGTTTGTTGGTTCAGTATTTCACTCAAATTCTTCTAATGCAAATATTTTACCATATGCTTGCTCTTTACCCAACTTTTCACCACTTGAAATACAAACATGCACAAATCAAAAGGACTTTATTCAAGGTTATATTGGGCTATAGGTAAAGGTAAGTATTGATAAATGGAAAAGGGCAAAAATCACAAACATTAGCAAAGCACCTAACCACTTATGGAGACATAAATTCAATCACAAAGGAGTCAACAACGTCATTCCATCGGGATAGATTACTCTAAACTTGTTTTTCATTGTTGTATTATTATTTTTCTTTTTTTAATAGATGTACTGATATTTAAAGATAGCAATATAACACACAATTCAAATCTCTTCAATTTCCTTTCATCTTTTTCTTTTCCTTGCTTTCCATATCTCTCCAAATAAATTTGACATAAATTGTGGTTAGAATGCCTGCTTACATTTATGATGGGTGAAGATATGAGAGATTTTAGTTGTTTATTGTGGGTTTATCAAGAAAAGGAGTTCAGCTAAAAAAGTTTAACAAAAGATATTGAATTAGGTTGGATTGAATTAGGTTGGCTTTTTAAGCTAAAGGGTTAAAATAAAGATGGCCTTTATCATTTTTGTGCATGCATGTATAGATGTGGTCTGAAGTCAATTCCAAGCAAGTTCTAGAGAAAAATTCACCTTAGAAGATAATCACACATCAAAGAAATACAGATTGATATAGATGTTTCAATCCTTTAGGCCCAAAAACTCATAGGTTAATGCAATTCACCATAATTATACACCATGTTTAATCATATTATTGCCAAAACTTGACTACGTGTATACACTTGTATTTCTTAACTAAGTGACATCTATTGTTCTAAAATAAACTTAACTCAAGTTACTTAAGTCATTAAAAATGGAAGTCTCGAATGTATTGAAGTTGGCTAATTAATTGCAAATAAGTCAATAAGTATTCAAAAATTTTCAACAAAGATTCCTAACTATCGGTTATATGGAACATACCCCACCCCCATACCTAATTCATACATTGTCCCCAATATAATGACATAAGATAAAATAAGCGGAAAATGATCTTTCCTAGTAACCGAATTTAGCTTCCTATAATCTATGCAAACTCTCCACCCATTTTGAATATGAGTGGGCAATAACTCACCGTCACTATTTTCTATCACAGTTACCCCAGTTTTCTTTGGAATTGTCTAGAGCGGACTTACCCAGTTGCTATCTGAAATGAGATAAATGATTCCAGCATTAAGAAGCTTCAAGATTTCCTTTTTTACTACTTCCATCATGGGTGGAATCAAACGACGTTGGGGTTATGCTACCTCATTGGCTTCATCTTCCATCAGTATTCGGTGCATACAAATAGTGGGACTAATACCTTTTAAATCAACCATGTCCAACCGAAAGCTTCTTTATATGGCCTTAGCACCTAAATCACTTTATTTTCCTACAAAAGAGTGAGTTTATTAGAGATTATAATAGGCAACGTATCTTGCTCACCCAAAAATATGTATTTTAAATGGCTGGGCAAGCTCTTCAACTCCAATGTAGGTGGCTGAATCAACGAAGGTAGAAGCTTAGAGCTGTTCTATGACAACTCCACATACGACAATTCCTTCATCACTTGCTTGGTTTTCTCCAAATGACAAAACAACACCTCAAGTTCGTTGTTGGGCAGTAACGATTTTGTAGTTGTTTGCCACTGTAATGCTTATCCCATCTCCAAAATTATTTCAAGTTCATCTCTTCCATTTAATTATGAATTTTCCTGCACCCAAGTGTCAATAAAGTCCACAGAAACAACAGGTTGTTCATCATCCAAAAATTTCATGGCATTGAATATACTGAATTTAATTAATTTACCATCAAATTCCATAGTCAATGATCCATCATGAACATCAATTTTGTTTTAGTGGTTTTCAAGAATAGCCTTCTAAATAAAATTGGGGTTGAAGAAGATACATCATCACTCCCCATCTGTAAAATATAAAAATCAGCTAAAAAAAAGCATTTCACCCACTTGAACTAAGATATCCTCTAACTCGCCCTTTGGATAAGCATTTGAACGATCCGCTAATTAAATCACTACATTAGTTTGCACCCAAATCTAACATAGCTTTTTCAATTCTCAAATCATCAAATCACTACTTGTACAAAGGATAGTGAACATACCTGGGTCTTGACACTTAGGTGGTAGCTTTTTCTTCTATAATATGACTGAAACATTCTCCTCCAATTGCACTTTCTCATCAAATTTCAATTTTCGTTTGGAAGTGCAGAGTTCCTTAAGAAAATTAGCATATGGGGGATTTGTTTAATGTCATCAAGTAGAGGAATATTTACCTAAACTTTGCTGAAAGTCTCCCATATCTCTTTCTCTTACTCCTCTTTCTTTTTTTGGTGAATCGACTAGGAAAAGGGGGTTGTACAACAAAATTCTACAGACCTATCTACATCTTCTTTGGTTGATAAGGTGCTTCCTTTGTTGCTTCTTCTTCGACTTCCCTCTTGGAGATTTTTGGAGATGGTTCCTTCAATTCCTTACCACTTTGCAATATGACAGATTTGGCAATTTGTTTGGGATTTATTTCTGGTTGAGCTGGAAATTTTCCAGAACTTTGTGCCTCCAATCAATTAATTGCTATTGCCATTTGACTCAATTGATTTTCAAGATTTTGAATACTAGCTTGAGTATCTCGCTGAAATGTCATGGTGTTAGTGGCTAAAGATTTAACTATATCTTCCAAAGAAGACTTACCTTCGGAATTGGATGTCATCTGTTGATGTTGTCTAGGTACATATGGTTGCCTAAATTGCTGGAAATTTGTAGTAGCTTGTTGTCCTTGAGAGTTCCTATAATGCAAATTTGGATGGTTGCGCCAACCCGGATTGTAGTTGTTTGAGAATAGGTCATATTTCCTTTGATTTTGTCCAGCAAACCCTCCCACAACATTGACTTGTTCTGCACTTTCTTTCTGCAAAACTGGACATGCGTTAGTAGAGTGTCCCAACATCAAACATCTTCCACATACCTTTACTTCTTCTTTCTTTGTAACTGCAAGTTGTCGCACCAAAGATGTAAGATTATCTAATCTCCTTTACATCTTGTTTCTTTGAAACTGCAAGTTATCACACCAAAGATGTAAGATTATCTAATCTTTTCCCCAATGATGTTACATTCACCTCATTTACGTGTTTTGAACTATGGCTAGAACGTACCCCAAATTGATGTGTATTGGAAGCCATATTCGTTATCAAATCTCTTGCGACTATCGGTGTTTTGTCAACCAAAGCTGCACCCCGTAACCAAAAGCCTTCATAGAAGTATTGAATCAACAATTGATCATTTATTTGGTGATGGGGACAGCTAGCTCAAAGCTTCTTGAATCTTTCCCAATATTCATATAGTGTCTCCCCCGTGTGTTGTCAAATGCCACAAATTTCTTTTCTAATATTGGTAGCTCTTGATGCTTGAAAATATTTTTCAAAGAAGAGTCTCTTCATTTCAGCCCATGTTTACACATTTCACTTGCAGAGTAGTTTAACCAACCTTGAGCATCATCTCTGAGAGAAAATGGGAAGGCTCTTAGTTTAATTTGCTCCTCAATCACATTTGTTGGCTTCATACCCATACAAACCACGTCAAATTCCTTCAAATGCTTGTAAGGATCCTCTCCCGATAGACCTCAAAAAATTGGTAATAAATGAATCAGCCTAGACTTTAGTTCAAAGGTGTTGTTGTCCCCCAAATTTAGAAAATTGATGCAATAGGGCTGTTGAGCATCCGTAGGGGCAGTTAGTTCACGAAGAGAGCCATTATTTCCATCTTTTGCACTTATTGTCTCTATTTTGTTTACTTCCGTAACCTCTTGGCTGTCTTTTTTATCTCTGAATCAACTAGCAATTGAGTTGCCTTATCTACTTGTGTAACATACATATACCATCAAAAATTCCCCAGCAATGGCCCATGTGAATCTTGTATTGAAGGAAAAATGACCAAGGCCTTATTTACTTTTAAAGGAAATAAATCTGAATCCACGTTGACCTGGTACATACTGATGTGTGTAGGCCCATGAACGTACAAGCTAAAGGAGGTTATGAATACTTCATAACCTCTATGGATGATTACTCTAGACATGAATATTTTTATTTGATGCATAAAAAGAGTGAATCCTTTGAAAAGTTCAAAGAATTCAAAGTTGAAGCTGAGAAGTGGTGAGTACTTATCTGGAGAGTTCCAGCAATATTTAATTAACAATGGAATTGTTTCCAATTTATCAGCTCCTCGAACACCTCAACAGAATGGTGTAGCTGAGAGGAGAACTAGGACTCTATTGGAAATGGTAAGATCAATGATGTCTTACACTAGCATTCTAGAATCATTCTGGGGTTATGTCATACAAACGACAACATATCTTCTTAACTTTGCTCCATCCAAATCAGTGCCCAAAACACCTAGGGAGTTGTGGACTAGCCGAGTGCCTTCATTACGGCACTTAAGGACTTGGGGCTGCCCAACTCATATTATGAGGCCTAAATCCACAAGGATACAAGTATGTTTGTTTGTAAGATATCCTACAGGTACTCGAGGGTACTATTTTTACAGTCCTCAGGATAGGAAGGTATTTGTGTCGACAAATGCAACCTTCCTAGAGGAACTGTTTATGAGAAATCACAAAGGAAGAAGTGAAGTAGTACTAAAGGAGTTAGCAATTTCATCCAAACCAAGAGTTGATTTAGATATGACAGAACAAGATGTCGAAATGGATTCAAGAGTTGAATCAGAAGAGCAACCTGAACATCAACTAGTGCCTAGATGTAGTGGGAGGGTTGTGAGACAGCTAGATAGGTATCTAGGTCTAGGAGAAGGCTTAATTGCTATCTCAGAGCAAGAAGAAACGGATCCCATTACGTATACATAGGCTATTAATGATGTTGATGCAGAAAAATGGCTCAAGGTGATGGAATCGGAGATAGATTCCATACACTAATGAAGTCTGGATTCTTATAGATTTACCATTAGGTATAAAAGCCATAGGCTGTAAATGGATCTACAAAAGGAAAAGAGGATCAGATGGAAAGGTAGAGACCTTTAAAGCGAGATTAGTAGCTAAGGGCTATACTCAAAAACAGGGTATAGACTATGTAGAGACTTTTTCTCTAGTTGCCATGCTTAAGTCCATCAGAATTCTTTTGGGCATAGCAGCCTATTTTGATTATGAAATATGGCAAATGGATGTCAAGACCAAATTTCTTAATGGGGATCTTGAGGAGACCATTTATATGGCCCAGCCAGAAGGTTTCATTGAGCCAAGTAATGACCATAAGATTTGCAAGTTGCAAAGGTCCATTTATGGACTTAAGCAAGCATCTAGGTCTTGGAATATTAGGTTTGATAAGTCTATCAAAACCTATGGATTCATACAAAACTTAGATGAGCCTTGTATCTATAAAAGGATACAAGAAGGAAAGGTTATTTTTCTCATCCTGTATGTTTATGATATTCTGCTCATTGGGAATGATGTAAGAATGTTATCTACAGTTAAGGGATGGCTGAATGAATAGTTTTCAATGAAGGATTTGGGAGAGGCTAACTATGTTCTAGGGATCAAAAGAGCAAGTACCTAAAACCCAAGAGGAGGTTGAACACATGCGTAACATTTCATATGCTTCGACAGTTGGAAATTTAATGTATGCAATGCTTTGCACTAAACCGGATATCTGTTACCCAGTGGGACTTGTACGCAGATTTCAATCCAATCTAGGAATGGAGCATTAGATTGCGGTTAAGTGTATATTTAAGTATCTTCGTAGGATGAAGAACTTAATTCTTGTTTACTCAGGAAGTAACCTTATTCCGACAGAATATACAGATTCTGATTTCCAATCAGATATTGATTCAAGGAAATCAACTTCTGGTTCTATATTTACTTTAGGAGGCGGAGACATAGTCTGGAGGAGTGTCAAGCAATCTTATATTGCTGATTTGACTATGGAGGCTATGTATGTTGCTGCTTATAAAGCAATAAAGGAAGCAATCTGGCTACACAAGTTCCTAAATGATTTAGAGGTAGTTTTAGAGGCAGAAGAAGCCATTACACTTTATTATGATAATAGTGGGGCAGTGGTTAATTCTAAAGAACCTCGGAACCACAAAGCTGCCAAACATATTGAGTGAAAGTATCATCTCATAAGGGAGATAATACAATGTGGAGAAGTGGATGTGGTAAAGATTCCCACAGAGCAAAACCTT
>JAOSBL010000007.1:16754083-16768087 GCA_027568915.1 Erythroxylum roraimae
TAAAAATAAGATTTTTATTTCCTATAAGTCTGCCCTGGTCACAAGCTCGACCAGGTGAGCTTTTCTATTTAGAAATATTATCTTTCTTGCCCGGTCTACTGCAAGTACCATCGATGAACCTCTTCACGCCAAAGTCAAACAATCTGTCCATTATAGGCTTCGGTATATTTGTGCTGACAAGTCCTGTAACAGCCAAATTCTTTACAAGCCCACAATTTTCACCATAGCGAGTCCTCGTAACAGCAACAGCTCAGCATAATCCCCAAATGACGAGTCGTCCGACTCATCAAAGACACAAGCGTCGCGGCAACTCATCAGGAGGGAAAGTGACAAATCATGAGCAAATTCTATCACGTTGGATTAAATCCAACAAAAAGAAGCAAATAAATTTTTTAATTATTTTTAAGTCTCTTAAGTCTTAACTTCAATTAGAGTTATTGATTGGTCGTTTGATCTTAGGTGTGGCACACATTAATATCATTGCCTGCATGCTGGAAAGAAAAGCTCAAGTTGGGATGCAATGGAATAAATATGTAAATATACAGTTTACCCATTGGGACTGTATTCTATTATTGAGGTTATACTTATTTTAATGTTATACACAATGTATTATTGAACAGAGGCTAAGGGATTGATAATCAGATCATAGTGTTGGAAAAGTAGTGAAAAAACTACGTTTTGTCGGATTATGTGCTGTGCAAATACTTAAAAAGAAAGATCATGTGGCTGGGGTCATGAGATGCTATGATTCGTTCGTGTGTAGGACGGTGAGTATGGGACAAATGCACCTGATCGAGTATGGGACAAATGCACCAGATCAGGAGTTATCAACTCATCGTTTGCTTTTTTATCAAATAGATTCCTACCTTGATAGTTCGGTACCCACTTTTCTATTAATTAAGATTAAGGTTGTGTATTACTGAATTTTAAATTTCGCATATTAATAATTTTTTTATTATTGTTGTTATAAAATTTTAGGTGATAATAAAAGATAAGGTCGTTGTAGATTTAATCTACTATAATGTAATCTTTCAAGGTTAATTTAATTAAAAAAACTTTAAGAGACTAAAGTATAGAGAAAGTTATTTTTCATTTTATGCACTAATATAAAACTAGTACTCCCTCTAATTTATAATAAGTGTCGTTTTAGATACATTTTAATTATTCAAAATAAGTGTTATTCTTAACTTTGTATGTATGTTTATAATTTTACTTCTAAAATTAACCTTTAATTTCTCTCACATCTTAATTATACAGATTACACAGATTATATTTTCAAGGCACTTTAACATGTAATTAATAAGGGTATATCAGATATTTCATTAACTTTCTTAATAAATGTGCATTCCTCTAAAACGATACTTACAGTATTATGAATTGGAGGGAGTAGTTATTATCCAATGATAAGGCAACCCTCACCCAAAAGTTATAAATCTAAACGCTGATAAACTGACCGTCGATATGAGGTGCCTTCAAAATTAATTTTAAGATCCAGTCCTAAAGGATGCAAGGAACTAATGACTCCATTGTAAATACAGAAATAACATGACAAAAAAGACGATTTAAATCACCCAAAAATTTACCGAGAAATGATTAAGCCTTATCCAAAACCTAAATTGATGGGCGAAGCACGGTCTGCAGTTTAGCTACACAAGACAGAAAAATGAGAAAGCAAATAGATGCTGCCAACACATTAACATGAAAATAGGTCAACCTATGCATCAGAGAGACAGAGGCCGAGACACAGAACTCAAATTCGGTATCCATTTTACTGTATATCAGAAACTCCTCTCTTTTTTGTATAGGATAATGTTAGACGACCCCACTTGCCTCCTTTAAATTTTCATCTTCTCTACCACTTCTTTACTTTTTCTTTGCATGATTTCTCTTCCTCCTTCAAACATTGAACCGTCTTAACCAAATCATTGCTTTCTCTTCGTCTACCTTCCAATAGTGTTCTAAAAGAACCAACTTTTGTTGGTAGTCTGCAATTTTTGTTTGGAAAATTAGAGCGTCTCATTTAGTTTTCAGGGTCCGTGGAAAGCTTTTTACTTTCTGTAAGAACATATTGTTTTGTGTTGGGGTTCTGTTTGTTTCGTTCAAAGACTGGATTTTGATCCAGAACCAAGGGGAATTTTTGTTGTTTTATGTTATTATAAGCTTCCTAATAGTGAAAACAAGTTATAGGTAGCTATGGCATGCTCACTGAATAAGGGCCTGAACATTTTTGGTCTGAATGACAATGTTTTGAGCTCCAAGACCAAAGGGGTTTGTGGAAGTTGTCCTACTTGTAACTCTACGAGAATCCTGGACTCCAGACAAGAAGGTTTCGCACTTCTGCGCGTAGGTGATTTTATGGGGAAGCCTCTAGTTTTATCAGATCAAAAGAGTTTGAGAATTTGGAGTTTTAAATCCCCCAGAAGTTTCCCTGTCCAAGTGAGTAAAAGTCTCTATCTCTGTTCTGCAATTCTTCATTTTACAGATAATTTCTGGGTTCGACGCTGAAATCTCTTTTTCTTCAGGCAAAGGCTTCGATCGGTAAGAGCAGAGCTATGAGATGCTGGCAAAAGACCCTTAAGCCCAATATGATAGAGATCCATTCAGCTCATGAACTTGTAGATTCCTTGTTATATGCAGGTGATAACTTGGTCGTTGTCGACTTCTATTCTCCTGGTTGTGGAGGCTGTAAAACTCTCCATCCCAAGGTATAATCAGTTCTCTGCCTGTTAAAGAACTCATTTTGTATTAAGAGCAACAGAATAGATAACGAATGTTTTGAGTCGTGCTTTACATGCTCAAAGTTTCAAACTTTGCTCTGTGCGAGTAATCTAATCATTTAATCAAATTTCTTAAAAGTCGATATGTCAACCTTTGGTGGGTTAATCTCTGTCCATCTATAAAATTTTGCAGATCTGTCAGTTGGCTGAATCTAATCCCGGTGCTATTTTTCTAAAAGTGAATTATGAGGAGCTCAAGACCATGTGCCATGTCCTTAACATTCATGTCCTTCCCTTCTTTAGATTTTACAGAGGAGCCGATGGTCGAGTATGCAGCTTTAGCTGCACGAACTCAACCGTAAGTTTCTGTATTATTTACTATATTTCTTCCCGTAATCTTCCATACATCTATTGGCTGCTCATTATATCTAAATCATTCCTTGTTTTTACAGATCAAAAAATTCAAAGATGCATTGACAAAGTATGGTTCAGACCGATTGAGTCTTGGGCCAGCGAAGGGATTAGACGAATCTGAGATACTGAAACTAGCATCAGTAGGAGAGCTGTCAATTAGTTTGCCAATTCAACCTGCCAAGGAAAAGCTAGATGGGATGGTTATGCAAAGCATTGATTTACCTCCTAGTTGGAACAAAACTGGTCATAAGATGGATGTCAAAGAAGAAACTGCCATCCGTTAAAATATATGGGGCTAAATGATGAGTGATCACTGCTCCAGTTCATGTGTTCGTCATTACTTAATTGAATTGTATATATCCATTGCTGGGTTTTTCCATAAGCGGGCTTCTAGTTTTTCCAGATCAAGCCTGCCTCTTAATTCGTATAGGAAGTGGATATTATACTCTTATCAAATGATTGTAGATTTCTCAAGATTTTTGATTGTATTCTAATATTTTTATGTATGCATCCTAAGCAATTCCCTTTACCCGTGAGTAATAGTTTTGCTTCATTCTGATTTCTTGTCTGTTCGTTGATGCTTATTCACAACATTTTCGAGTTCAGAAAGCTAATATTTCCTTTCGCTTAAATGGGAGAATCTGCTCTGGATATGATGAGAACTGGAAAAACGTACTACCTTGATGTTTCGGAAAACTTGATTGGTTCTAAGTTAGTAATTTCCAAGACAGACCCTGGTTTCAAAAGCTAAAGACCAATCCTGAAGATCGAGAAAACCTTGTCATTTTGCCAATGATTTTATCATTTCTATAACGTTGGACTTTCTTGTATGCTTTGGATTGACATGCTGGAATCTTGTTGGATAACGGGGAATAATTTCCTCAGGATGTTGGAGTGTGCACAGTGGATCATGAATCAATGTGGCGGTTGGAGCTTGAAAGCAATCTTTTTTTAACTTGCAACTTGAAATAGAATCTCAAAGGCCTACCACTTAATTACTAGCTTCAGTAATTAGACTACGTCGTAAGAACAATCATTATGTCCAATCGGAAAAGTCAAAGTTTCCTCCTCAGCCATCATCTTCCAAGCAAAGGTGCTAAAAACTGACTACATGCAAACCGCGAACAGTGATAGAGTGGCTACAGGTTCGTGATTTTAATTTGTGTTTGGTGGTATAGGACAACATTTCGCCAACCATCCGTCACCGACAGGACTTGCATTGAAAAGTTTCCATCTTTAAAATGTGGAATCAAATGGGTTTTTCCAAGTGTCGAGCTTGAAAAACAAAATATGGAGTAGATGACAAGTGTTAAAGAGTCCAAGAGCGTTGGGATTTTGGTGGAAAAGTTCAGATCTTCTTTGTTCTCACGTTCCTTAGAACTTAAATTTCAAACGATGTCAAGGATCACAATTTACATGTTTTTAAAAACTAAATAGAAATTATCACGACATTAAAGGAGTCATTCAGCAAGATAATGCAAATTTTACTTTATTTAAAATACTAATTCACTATTACCTTCGATTCAATTGACCATTGATAACTAAAAGATTATATACCAATATAGACAAGTATTGTCACTTGTATAATTGCTGTCTGCCATTTTCGGTGACCAAATAATAGGTGACCAACCATGAGAAGCCAACTGTTCCAGCCGATGACGTTCCATTGGCTGTGGAACTGATTTTCAAAGGCAGGAACCTAGTGGGTCCTAAATCCTAATACAAAACAAAATATAAAAGTAGGAGTTTTTGATCCATCAAAGTTGGTGGCAGTGACTTGAATTGCTCTCTCACTTACTCAGCAATATACCCCACAAATGGATTTTGTAGAATTTGGAAGATGGCCGATGGGCGAGTGCTCGTCCTTCTCAATCATTTTTGTCTGACCTCTTTTAATGAAATTTCATCGTAATTTTGTCCATTCATAGCCCATTAAAATTTCTTATCCAATCTTACGGTTGTGAAAACATGTTTCTACCTTTGAAATTAAAGTTAATATATTGACAAAAGGGTCATTTAACCCTAATATTTGTACTGAAATTTAATAAGCATCATTAGATTTGATATTGTACAATACAGAAATGGCTACAAAATTATTTTATACTAACCAAAATTTTCTATAATGCTCAATTCAAATTGAATTCAGCAGGAAAGTTTCAAGTTGCATTCATTGTACTTATAATACTTGAATTAAATTTTGTAATTAAGAAGAAATAAATCATTAAATTTTGAAATATATTTTTATATTTAAATATTTTTAAGCATAAAAATGTTTCTACAAATAGTTATTATGTCTAAAAAATTTCTAATATTAATTTTAATAGATAAAATTATTAATTTTTTTTATTTTTAGTTATAAGATAAGACTAATTTTATTAAGGGATTACGTTTTCATATAATTAAAAATAAATTTTATGCTCATTAACTACTACATTTTTCAGTTTAGTTTCTAACATTAATTTAAATAATTATTTTTTATTTTAAACATAGGAAAATAGGTTTTAATTTATTTAATTTTGACTGATTGATTGAAGCAAATTGAAATGTAAGCATAAATTCTTATGAGAATATTCAAAGAAATACTAAGATATAATATTCATGTCCTTATTATTTTTTTAAGTCATACCCTTATAAGTCATTTTTCATATAAACAGTTAATATTAAATAGTTAATTCTATCAAACATCTTTAAATAAACAGCTGATGTTATCTGATAGTCAAATCGGTTATATTAATCTATTGTTAACTAAACACCGATAGAATTAACTAACAGCTAATGCAATCCGTTAATTGCCAAACAAGGCTAATAACATTTATCTTTGCCTCATTTGTTCATTTCCTCTCTTCACTTCACTTTACCTTAACGTCTCCTTTGTTCTTTTTATTGTCTTGCATCTGTTTCTTTTCATGATTCCTCTTTTATTCCTCTATTATATGGCTTATGTTCCCATATTATGTACTTTTATAGCTTCATCACAAATTGTCTTATGTTCTTTTTTTTCATCTATATTAAGTTATTCATTGGGTATCATTTATATTCCCTTATCATTTTGTTTACGTTTATGTGTTAAATGTTCTTTTATTTGACTTTGATTTTTATTGTCTAGGTTAAGGAGATATTATGGCCATTCTTTATTTGTCTATTATGCAAGGATATTTATAGGTAGCAATATTTATTCATATGGTCCCAATATGTTGTCAATAGTGAGTTGTGTAGTTTTTTTTTTCTTTTCAGTAGTTGAATATAAAAAGGTTGAATCATCCATATGAATTCTATTTTTTTTAGTAGTTTATATTAAAAACTCATGTAGTTCATGTAATAATCTACTCCAAGAAATAGCACACATGATAAGTTTAATGGTTTAATGAAGTTAAATGCCTTCCATCTCTGTTTATGGGGAAATTGAGATACAAAATGCCTCAGGTATTCATTGTTGTATGTCACTTGTGGGGTTTTAACGAGGGATGTTGTGTTAGAGTAGTACCCTAAAGGCAATCGCCTTTAGTACGTTTTGTACAAAGTTGTGTACAAACTTTATTTTCAATAATAAAGAAAGACATATTTCATTAATCCGGTGTTCATTATTTATGAATTGATATTGATCTATAAGAAAATTAATGAAGTCTATGATATATGAAATAGCATGAAGGAAATCATGATGTGATCATACTACTGAGATTCCTATCATGTGCAATTATGTCAGTATCTAAATTATTCCTAGTCATAGGATTAATGAGACTGGACATCATTAATCCGGATAGACTAGCACATGCCAAACTCCTTGATTTGATCAAGAAGTGAATCTCAGAAATTGTAAACATGAGATGTTTAGAGTTGAGATGTGGATGCTTACTAGAGGTAGTAAGTACATTAGATAACCTATCATGAGATCATCATATGGATGTCCTATTCTAATGTCAGTGATAATTTCATCATAGCAATGGTGTAAGTATCCTTAGACTTGAGGTACTCAAGGATATTTTGAATACTGATTCTGAGCTTTGATTCTATTCCTTGTTACCTTGCAGAGGTCACTCATAGGGTGGTGATTGAGTACAACTTGAGGTGTTCGAAGGTAATTGAGTAGCCTATATAGGGTTGGGAGCTTGTTGGTTGGTAAAAGGTTGTTCTATATGAAGGATAGGCTCAAGATGATAAAGGAAGCGATATAGTCGATCTGACATAGCGTAGTACATTGGAGTGCAACACTTAAAAGAGTTAAAAAGCTTAAAGAAACTACACAACTACTATGCATTCCATGGACAAAAAAATTGGCATTATATTATCCTACCAGATAAAACTCAATCTTCAAGATGTTGGAATTAGCAACCCTATATATTGATATGTTTACTAGGCTAAGACAAAGAGATTTTCAGTATACTTGCTTGCTTATAAAAGAACAATAAGAGTTGGCTAAAGTACTTTGGGCAAAGTTGGAAATATTTTATACAACTGAATTGTTTTCGGGAACAAAATATCCAACTTCGCATAGTTACTTTAGCAATATGTGGAAGATCAAGAAGAATTTTTCTGATTGGATATTTGATTCCAATGATCTAGTTTATGATAAAGCAGATGACGAAGAAGTAGAATTCTTACTGGTATATAGTCAGACATATTATTTCATTCATTTCTTTGCTAGACCTAAGATACAAGATGGATGGGTTGATTTTTATTATGACATGTTATATGGTGATTGGGCTCAAGAGCATGTTGATGTCATTAAACAATTTTGTATGATTTGTTTAATAATTATCGACTAAGATTGGAAAAAAGTCAAGATCGCAATACTTTAAGCTATTTAAGTTTAAGTTTAGCATTTTCTAAGAACAATTTGAAACCTTTATTTACAAAATTCATGAAAGGAAAAAGGGCAAAAGATTTTTACAGTATGATAAAGTAATATAAATATTTGACAACAAATTGTGAGATTGAAGTTAAAGGTGTGGAGTTCGATGTATTGCTATGATAGAAGAACCATGAAAATGAATTTTCGATTATGCAAGTAATTGTATGAGACATTTTAGCAATTCTAGCTTCTACTGTTGTTACGGAGTCTGTTTTTAATATTGTCAGTCAAGTTATTAGTCCTTATCATACTCGACTTTATCCTAATACTGTAGAAGTCTATACGTGTGCCCGAAATTGGTTAGATGATGAAGATATTAAAGGTAAATTCTATTCTTTATGATATATCAATTTTGTTTATTTCTTATGATATTATCTTATCTTATTGTCTTTTTAGTTTTTATATAAATACAAGTAATAATATGGATGAGACCAGTTATTCACTAAAAAATATTTAAAAAATATTTGATGATGAAGGTAATATTAGCTATTTAATATTAATTTAATGCAATTATTACATTATTAGGTATAGTTTACATAATAATGTTTCTACATGCGTCTGTGCGAACTATAGACAATCTTTGTTATAACGATTACCTATCTACTTTACTCTATTGCGGGTTTGTTATATTTAATCTTTATTTATAGAATTACTTATTTTTTATGTGATTTCTTTGGGTTTTTTATAATTGAAGATATAAATATTTACTTATGTATTTTTTTGTAGGTTCTATATCATTGTCTCTGCTTGTGTGCTCTACTCAATTTTAATATCTACTCTTTATTCTCTACTTGCCAACATTAATTGATAATTTTATTTTAACAATTTATAAATTGTCTCATTAAAAAATTTGGATAATATTATCATGATAATACTCATTTGTTCTAATAATAAAATGATTTTTATAGTATTGTTGTTTTATTTGTTAATTTAATAAATGTTGCATTCTCATATATAATCTTTTGGTTCACTTACTTTTATAATAAATTTAGTTTGAACTTATTCACTTTTTAAAATTTTATGTGCATTTAAGATATATAATCTTGAAAAAACTCTTTTTTATTAAGTAATTGTGTTAATTAAATGAAAGTTGTATTTCTCATATATAATCTTTTGGTTCACTTTCTTTAAAAATAATATTTAGTTTGAACTTATTCATTTCAAAATTTTATATACATTTAATATATACATTTAAAAAAACTTATTTTCATTAAAAATTGTGTTAATTAAATAAATGTTGCATTTCTCATACATAATCTTTTAGTTCACTGTCTTTAAAATAATATTTAGTTTTAACTTATTCATTTCAAATTTTCATATATAATTAATATATGCATTTTAACAAAAACATGTTTTCGTTAAGCAATTGTGTTAATTAAATGAATGTTACATTTTTCATATATAATCTTTTGATTCATTTTTTTAAAAACTAATATTTAATTTGAATATTCATTTCAAAATTTTATGTGTTAATCATTTCAAAAAATAATATTTAATTTAAATATTCTTTTCAAAAAACTCATTTTCATTCAACAATTGTGTTTATTAAATGAATGTTACATTTTTAATGTATAATCTTTTTGGTTCACTTTCTTTTATAATAAATTGGTTTGAACTTATTCATTTCCAACTTTTATGTGCATTTAATATATACAATTTAAAATTTTTCATTTTTATAGGCAATTATGTTAATTAAATAACTATTACAATCCTCGTATATAATCTTCTTGTTCACTTTCTTTAAAAATAATATTTAGTTTGAACTTATTTATTTCAAAATTTTACGTACATGTAATATATACAATTAAAAAACTCATTTTTATTAAGCAAATGTGTTAATTGAACGATTGTTGTATTTCTGGTTTATAATCTTTTGATTAATTTTCTTTAAAAATAATATTTAGTATAAACTTATTCAATTCAACATTTTATTTTTATATTTATTTAATATAAAAATTATTAACTAAATGAATGTTTTATTTTATACATATAATCTTTTGGTTCACTTTCTTTTAAAAATAACATTTAGTATGGACTTATTCATATTAAAATTTTATATACATTAAAAAAACTCATTTTCATTAACAATTGTATCAATTAAGTAAATTTTACATCTTATATATAAACTTTCTTTATAAAAAATTTAATTTAAACTTATTTATTTCAAACTTTTATGAACTTTTAATACCAATATTGCATAAAAAAAACTCATTTCCATTAGTACTTTTATTAATTAAATTAGTGTTGCATTTCTAATATAAATTTTTTTTGGATAACTTTTTTTATAATAAATTAAGTCTAAATTTATTAAACAATATATACATTTTTAAATTAAAAATAAAAACATTTTTAAAATTAAAAGTATATCAAACCCAAGCCCAAGCCCAATCAAAATTCAGGCCTAATTTCTGGTTCCCTGAGGCCATATCAAGCCTCAAACTGAGCCCAAGCCCAAAACATTTAAAACACGACACAATCGAGCCTACAGTAAAACCTCGATAAATGAATATTCAATAAATTAATAATCTCGATTAAATAATAATTTTCTCCGATCCCTACTTGGGCCAATGGGATAAAATAATAACCTCGCTAAATGCATAAGATAATAGTTTTTTTAAAAAATTCTTGAGGCCTATTGAAAATATAAAATAATAATTCATTAAATAAGTATAAAAATTACATATATAATTCATAAAATAAATCACTTCCTACATAATTTTTATTTCAAATTTTATGCTTTCTTAAAATATGTATCTATAGTCAATTGATTCTTCTTTTCATGCGAACTGAATTCAATTTCATCTTTAACTTTTTGGAAGACATAAATTATATTCGACACATTTTTCTCATTTTGAAGCAAGTAACTTTTCAAAACTCTACAGCAAGAAAGGCTTCTTTTGGAGAAACATGTGGTATAGTGTTATTATCATCTGGATCTTGATTGTCATCATCTTCCATACCCATTACTCCTTGAATAATTTCTTCGTCCGTAGGCGATTCTATTAAAGCTTCATTTTCATTAGGATAATTCAGAATCTGCTCTACATTCATAATATTTCTTTAGTGTAAATTAGAAATATCTTCTTCTAATCTTTGAACGCCTTCAACATCATCAGTACCTACATGCACCCTATTTTGAATCACGCTAACCTAATATTAATATACTTATTTTTGACAAGATTAATAAACTTAAATATAATACACCATCATTAATTAATTAATTAATTAATTTCTTTTCTTAGTTGTGAAAAAAATTAATTGTTTAATTTGACAAATATAATGTATAAAATAAAAATTATTCTATAAATTAATCAATATTAATTTATCGATACATTAATAAAATATTTATTTATTAATAAACTAATAACTTTGTATAAGATAATAATTTTTCAAGTCTGAAAATATTTATTTATAAAGATTTTACTTTAATTCTTTCTCATCGCTTAAATAAGAGATGATTTTGACCTTAGTAGTTAGGGTCGGTTGGGTTGCGCAATATGGGTGCCTTTCAGTCAAATCAAGAAAAAGAATATTATTTATGCTTATTTAATACCTTATCCTCATCTTCTAAAATTTTCATTCTTCCCGCACTATTCTTCATTGGCACACGTCTCCCCCTGCATGATAGTCCTGATGAGCTTTTATTAGATCACACCGTTTAAACTACTTGCGAATGGTGAAATTACTACCCCTCTTGGTCGTTTAACTAGTAAATATTAAGGTGAACTTGGAAGTTCCTATTGCTGAAAGATGAAACTAGGCATTAAATCACAATGATTGTTTTGACATCTTAAATCTAATTTGCAAAATCACAAGCGAGATGGTTGTTTGAACTCGAATCAATATAGATCAAAGATTATGGTAAAACAATCTAACATTATTAGACTTATAAGATAAAGTTTTTATTAAAAAAAAGACCCCTACCTTTAATTAATGGAAAATTACACTAGAATGTATTCTTTAAAATTCCAAGTAAAATGAAGAAATGACTAGAGCTAACTAGTGTCAAACATGAGAGGTACAACAAATGGAATCAGATCACTTAGTTCTCAAGAAGCCTGTGCCACTCTGTTTCTGATTAAGATCCATCTATACAATAAATGAGACAGCAAAATTGGATGAATAGATCTCAGTGAGAACAGAGTAACACAAGCGTGCTCCTGCTTTTTTGGAGTAGGTGATCTGAACCCAAAATAATTAAGAGTCTCTAAAATCCTTCGAACACTAAAATGAATGACGTGAACCCTTCCTCAAATGAGTAACCTCAACAAAGGCTTATGAATCCTTATATTTAACTATGAGGTGAGTATCTAAGATAAATTCTAAATCAATACATAAATATTAAATTAATTCCATTTTTTAAAATTTAAACTCTTTTGACAACTTAGTAATGACAACTTATAACAAAAATATAACACACCCAATGACCCGATTGCAATTCTTGAATGGTTCTAGAGTCATACGTATCATAGGAGTCAATTATACTCACTAACCATCACTCCTTTTCTTGACGATCATTCTATAATGATTCGGGAGTCAAATTTCAATCAATTGCAAAGAAAATAGTAACTAATCCATGTAGCCTTCATATGAGATGAAGCAAAGATTTCTTTTTTACATGAGATGCCATTGGAGCCCAATATAGCATTAGGCTACAACAAGACATCATTCAAATCTCCGTTCTTGTTCAATAAATCATTAGGCTATTGGTTCAAAAAACTATAACAAGTTAGAAATGAGATGTAAACACAATCCTAATTACTTTCACGACACCCTGCAAGTAGTTCCAGTTTCTACAACAATAGATAACCACGAGTTCACCATAGAATCCATATATTCCTAAAAACGACTACAAGTTTAATTAGTCATCTAAAAGCAGGAGATGCAACTGAAAAATAAAAAAAAACCAAGTTACTTCCTAAAGCCAATCAGTAAATGAAGGTCCAAAAGCAAGACTTTATCACCAAACCAACCCTCCGAACCAGAGATCAGATAAATTTCCCAATTTGTTAAAATCATAAGAAACGGAAGATCAATGACTGCCCTCAGAGGTAGTGACAATAGAAAGGATATCATCACTTGTGTATCTGATAATACGTGCATCTTGATTGCATCATTGGCAAATCATTGATCACAAAGGAAAAACAGAACAGAAATATAATAAAAGCATAATTTCTTTTCAAACCCAAAAATGCAAGACAACTAAGAGAAAAAGAAAAAGAAAAAGTGAAATTTTCAGAGCAATGCATCAGAGAGATTCCCATTTTAGACTAAGTCATCATCCTCCAAAAAGGAGTAGCTGATGTCCCTGTCTATTTTATCATCACTTGCATTACATTGCAGCGGAAAACTTTTTTTCTACTCGGAAATAGTACTTTTGCAGCTCTGTTTGGTTTCCAGGAAATATACAGCAAACCAAACAGAGCCAAGTTCTAACGAACGTCCCAAGTAATCCCAAGAGTAAACACAGCATCTAACAAGTAGAATCAAAACTTACGTGCCTCAGAACAAATGTTTTTTCATAGAAAAGTGAATCTCATAGTATATTTAACACCATCACAGGCACTTCATCAACTTAATTCTTCACAAACGCATGCCCTAAACATCAATTAAAAGAGAAGCAACATAAACGGGGAAGACAAAGCGTACAAAGGAAGAGAAAACACAACTAAGAAGATAAACGCTGCAGACAGTCCAGAAGCGGCTCTCAGGGTTTATATACAGAATGCGGGTCTGTCATTTAGGGTTTCGTTTAGGGTTTACATGGGTCCCACCACATACATTCATTATGTTAATATAGGCCGTAGAATGGGCGCCATATTCAGGGGGCGTTTGGTTTGAGCACGGGTTTGAAAATAGGTATGAGTATAATAGTAGAAGGGAATGAGAATAGGAATGGGTATTAAAAATGATGTTCGGTTTGTAACTTGAGTTTCTGTATTAATATCAATAATGTTGTTGTTGTTGTTATTATTAATAATAATAAGATAATTAATTTTGTATAATAAAATTAATAATAATAAT
>JAOSBL010000007.1:16776596-16786882 GCA_027568915.1 Erythroxylum roraimae
TTTTCTTTAAGATAGTATTTTAACCATAACTTCTTCATTTCTAACCCAAATTGAGCGTTTTCAGTGGCGTTAGAGTCTTTAGAATAGAGGGAGGAATTTTTTTAGTATTATGGTTGGTTTGGGTCTTCTATGCTTATGTGGGTCCGAATGTTGGGCCTCGGAGACGGGGTCCAACATGAAAGATATGGGGAAGAACCCCAAATATCAGAGTAAATTATTTCTAAAGATCTGCTAGCTATGATATTGTGTTTAGGGAATGGTAACTGATGTAAGTTACAATGCTTGAAAGCATCACATACACTGACAGTGTGTGGATTAAATTTGAGATTTATTGATTTTCCAATTTGATTGAGTACACTGGTGGATGGATGTCTAAGTTTGGTATGCCAAACATCAACACTAGTATGAGCTAAATTTGCAGCTATTTGTCTAAAACCAAGGTGTTTGATTGTAAAATTGAAAATAGATGATTTGTTGAATGAGATAGACTGTGGGCTTTGATTATGGTTTGATTTAGGTTGTGATGATGAAGGTTTAAGGCTATAAAGACCATCTTGGAGCACTCCCTGAAGCAAAACTGTCCCTGAAACCTTGTCCTTAAAAAGGCAACATTCATCAGAAAATTTAACCATAATTTTATTATCCTTAGTTAGTTTCGAAATACTCAAAAGGTTTTTTATGATAGTAGGCATATGTAATATTTGTTTAAGAGCTAATGTTGTATGTGTGTTATCATGAAATTTGATAAATGATGAACCGATATGAGTTATAGGTAAGGTACTACCATTACCAACTATGAGTTGCTCCTTGCCACCATATTTTGATCCAAGAGATAGGTTCTGAATGTCAACTGTGATATGGTTTGTAGCACCGCTATCCACAAACCATGTGGCATCAGGTGTAGAATTTTTAGAAGGATGAGATGATTGCTGATTCTGAGCAAGGAATATCTGAGGAGAGCGTTGAACTGATTGGGAGTTGCCATGAAACACAGGCTGAGACTGTTGAGGCTTCTAGTTTCATTGAGATCCCTGCCAAGTCTGATCAAATCGCTTATAGCAACAGAGAGAGTCATGACCTGGCTTCTGGCATAGCTAACAAAAGATACAAGAGTTGCCAAACCAACGATCTCCTCTACCACGACCACCACGACCTCCTTGATTTGTAGTCCTATTTTAAGTATTGTAGCTTGCAAAATTGTCATTAGGTGGCATGATCGGCACTTGAGTAGCAGGGGTAAGTTGCTCCAAACGAGTCTCCTGCATCATGAGAGAATAGTGTGTTTCTTGAAGTATGGACAGAGACATTGTGTGAGTGAGAAGGACAGCTCCAGGATCATCCTCATGGCCTAAACCGTTTAAGGCACTGAGTATCAACTCACTTTCAGGAACTTTGTGACCAGCAATGAGCAAAGCATCACCAATAGACTTTATCGTTTGCATATATTCACTTATTAGCATCGGTCCTTTCTTGATCGTTGAAAGTTGTTGTTTTAGTTGCAGGACATGCACCATTGATGTCTGGGCATAAAGCTTCCCAAGGATTTGCCAAGTTTCAAGCGATGTTTGTGACTAGTTAACTAGTCCGATTACTTCTTCACCAATGGTGGAGAGTAACCAGCATAAAAGAAGCTTATCAGAACGACGCCAAGCTCGATACTCTGGATTTGGTTGAGGAGCCTGATCAATAGAAAACCCAGGTACATATTGTGATGGTGGAACAACAACTTCAGAGATAAAATTATCAAGTTCAAGAGCTCGGATAATAGCCAAGATTTGTGCATGCCAGTTGATAACATTCTTTCTATCGAGTTTAATGGGAAGATTAAAATTTAGAGTTTTGGCAAAAGCTGGAAAATCAAGAGAAGGTGTAGGAGTTTGAGTTTGTTGAGATGTACTTGAAGTTTCATTTTCATTTGTAGAAAAAGAGGAATTATTTGCAGGATCTGCCATTTAGACGTTTGTCTATAGCTCTAATACCACGAAGAGAAAGAAACTGAAGAAAAATTGAATGTTTTTATATTTCTATCTTGACTTATTTTTCATATGAATAGTACAATATATATACAGGTTTTGTAACAAAGTTAGAACTAAATTTTTATAGCTTATTGTGCAAGGACAGATCGTTGTGAGAAAACAGAAATTGTTATCGAAACTTCCGAGTTATGATCTTCTGTATGCAATTCCATGATGAATTTTTGTGGTCTTTATGTTTTTCATCTTGAGCTAATGGGCTTGAATTGATTTATGATCTAGGTCTAGTGAGTGAACTCAACCTGCTTAAGTTGAGCTTCTCTCAACAAGTTTTCCTACAAGCGTTTTTCTTTGTTTGGATAATAAGTTTGTGTACAAGTTTGTTCGATTGTGCTGATGAAACTACGTGTGAACTTGTACGGCGAGTTCCTTTCACAAGTATTTGTGGAGGAGTAGTCGAGCTGGTCCATCTAGTTCTTCTTGGGATGGATCTCCCTCTTCTCTAGTTTCTGAATTTGAGGTATGTATTTCTCCATTCTTTGCCACATTCCAACATTTTTCTCAGTGCGTGAAATGGGAAAGGAATTTTATGGGTGGTAACTTATGCCAGTTTTCCATATTTTGCAAAATTTCATCATAGTGTCTACTATGTACAAGTCACTGAGTCGCTTCTCCCCAATTCCTTCCTTATTCTTTCCCCAGAAATGTACAAATAAGGATTCTTCTTCTTGTGTGAATAGATTCTGATATTATTTTTCTAGTAGGATTGTAAGGAAAAAAGAATTGGACCCGTGAAATGCAGTAATGCCTCTCTTTATAAATACCAACTTGAGCAAGATGTCAGTGGTTTGGTATCTCTGCTTATTTTCTTTTATCTTTGTTCACTTGGGACTATTAAATTGTGTCATCATCTTCTCATCCTGTTAAGTTAAAAACTAGCAGTGACGGTTGCAAGATGAGATTCACTTGTGGTTAGCTCTGAAGAATGCTATAAAACACTCTAATTCATCTTTCTCCAGTTCACCTTATCAATTTTTAGATGATGTCAATACCCCTATTTTTTAACTTTACCCATAATGTTTTCATTTCCTTTTGCTTATCCTATGTCTTTGTTCTCGTCTTCATCTTCTTGATAAAGCTAGCAAGTGCAGGAGCTTTTGGATAGCGTAGCTAGTTTGGAGGTTATTGTATCAAAACTTGAACAGAATCTACTGTGTTGCAATACCAGCTTAGCTAAGAGAGAAATGAGCGTCGTCTTACTAAGTATCATATAAGAAATATGCCTTTCCAACTAACATCCAGACATGATCCATGTCAGACAACTTTAAAAGATTATGTAATGGATCATATTATAGAGCTTAATCAAGTGACAACACTTTTCTCCTCATTTGGTAGTGATTTTATCTCCTCTTAAAAATCAAAAGTGAGGGGGAATGAAGGATTTGATAGTTTAAAGTTTATTGCAGCTCACTTTGTTGGGCGCAGTGGGTGTATTTTGTGAAAAGGAAAAATAAAATGAGCAAAAATGGACAAAGAATATTTAACGTGGTTCACCCTTAACTTTGAGCTATGTCCACGAACAAAACTCAGAATATTTCTTCCACTATTACAAATAGTAGGTATATAGAGATAAAACCAAAATAGTGACTCACAAGGTGTTTTCTAACCTAAAAATACTAACCTCACTATTTTGTCACTCACCAACTCTTTAGGAATATATTTCCTAACTTTAGAGCAAAACAATGCTCTGGTTTTCTTCTCTTTTTCCTGTGCTATTTGGTATGAAGTGGGGAGTGTCTTATATATAGGCACTCCACCGCGTGAAGACAGCTGCAATCTTTTTTCTTCTTTTCAACAAATGCAACATTTCTTCTTTTCAACAAATACTGCATGTTGCGGCACCGATTTCGGTGCCACAATATTAGACATGGAGTCCCTCCATATGAGAGGGACCCATATCCAACAAATCTCCCCCTCCCGATTACATGGAGGGCTCTATCAAGCCTGCTATTGATCGACAATACTTGAACTTGCCTTTTGATATAATCTTGGTTAACATATCTGATCCATTTTCATCAGTATGGATCTTTTCTAACCGTAATTGTTTATTCTCCATCACATCTCTGATCCAGTGATATCTCACATCAATTTGTTTTGATCATGAGTGAAATAAGGCATTCTTACCAAGGTGAATAGCGCTCTGACTATCACAGAACAATTGATACTATTCTTGCTTGATACCAAGTCCATTAAAGAGCTTCTTCATCCATAGCAACTCTTTACAGGCTTTCGTTGCTGCAATAAACTCTGCTTCAGTTGTAAAAAGTGCAACACACTTCTGTAACTTTGACTACTATGCTACAGCTCTCCCTGCAAAAGTAATCAAGTAACCTGATGTAGACTTTCTCGAGTCAACATCTTTAGCCATATCTGCATCTGTGTAACTAGCTAACACAGGTTCTACTCTTCCAAAACATAAGCATATTTTGGATGACCCTCAAAGATACCTGAGAATCCACTTGACGACAGCCCAATGTTCCTTTCCAGGATTAGAAAGAAAACGACTCACAACTCCAACTGCATGAGCAATATCTGGCCATGTACAAACCATGGCATACATCAAACTTCCAACTGCTGGAACATATGAAACTCTGGACATTTCTTCCTTCTCTTCGTCTGTAGAAGGGTACTCTCTGGAACTCAATTTAAAGTGATTAGTAAGAGGACAACTAACCGCTTTAGCTTTGTCTAATTTGAATCTCTGAAGTACTTTATCAATGTACTTCTCTTGTGACAACCATAGTTTCTTAGCACTTCTATCTCTGATAATCTGCATGCTAAGAATCTGCTTTGCTGATCCCAAGTCTTTCATGGTAAAAGAATTATCTAGTTGTTTCTTCAGATTGTTGATTCTAGAAACATTCTTACCAACAATCAACATATCATCCACATAGAGCAATAAAATAATGAAATCGTCATCAGATAATTTCTTCACAAATACACAATGATCTGAAGTAGTCTTCTTGTAGCCTTGCTCCCCTATAACAGACTCGAACTTCTTATACCACTGTCTTCGTGGCTGTTTTAGACCATATAGACTCTTCTTCATTCTACAAATATAGTCTTCTTTCCCCTTTTTCATGAAACCCTCTGGTTGCTCCATATATATTTCTTCTTCCAAATCCCCATGTAGGAAGGCAGTTTTGACATCCATTTGTTCAACCTCCGGATTCAAACTTGCAGCTAGCCCTAGCACTGTACGTATGGATGTCATTTTCACCATTAGTGAAAATATCTCGTCAAAGTCAATACCCTTCTTTTGGCTGAATCCTTTGACTACTAATCTTGCTTTGAATAGAGGATGGTCATTGTGTTCTTCATACTTGATCCTGAACACCCATTTATTCTTCAATGTTCTTTTGCCTTCTGGTAACTTCACCAGCTCGAATGTTTTATTCTCATACAAGGATTGCATCTTGTCTTGCATGGCTTCTTTCCATTTCTTCTTGTGTTCATCATTCATGGCTTCATCAAAGCTTTCTGGTTCTCCCCCGTCATTTAGCATTACATACTGATCAATTGGATATCTAGTAGATGGTTGCCTATTTCTACTAGATCTTCGTAATGGGACTGGAGAATCTTCAGGTGCTAGTGGTTGAATGTAAACATCATCATCATCCTATGGTTCAACCTCATTGGGAGCATTTGCATTATCAGCTTCTAGCTGATCATTCTGCACTTCATCTCCAACTTGTCTAGGCACCATTGTTGGAGGATTCAATCGGAAGCTTGTTGAGTCATCATCAGAGCTTGGAACTTCCTTTTCAACCTTGTTGATATCTTCAATAGTTTGATCGTCAACGAACAAAGTCTTTTCTGCACCGGATCGTAAAACCTATAGCCAAATTGATCTTGACCATAGCCAATGGATACACAATCTTGTCTTGACATCAAGTTTTTTCCTTTCATCTTTAGGAAAATGGACAAAAGCCTTGCAACCAAAGACCCGCAAATGATCATGGGAAACATCCTTTCCTGACCACGCCGCTTCTGGAACTTCATATTCTAGAGGAACACATGGTGAACGATTTAATGCATACACAGCTGTAGGTAAAGCTTCACCCCAAAAAGCCTTAGGCAACTTTGAATGTGAAAGTAGACATCTGACTCTTTCCATCAAAGTCCTGTTCATCCTCTTAGCTACGCCATTTTGTCAAAGACACCTTCAAAGTCTCCCAAGACTCTGGTAATAAAGCTAGCACCATCAAAGCAATCACCACGTCGTCAAACTTTATGCCCATCTTTGATAACTGATCAACCATCCCTTCCATATTGGTTAAATGATCAGCTACAGAAGTACCCTCCTGGTATTTTACCTGTATTAATTTTATCAGATAAAATAATTTGTTGTTGCCGGTCTTTGAAGCATACAACTGCTCCAGCTTATTCCACAACGTTCTTGCATGAGTCTCGTTACAAATGTGATTGTACACATTATCATCGACAAACTGTCGAATATAACCACACGCTCGTTCATGCTCAAACTCCCAATCTTCGTTGGACATCTCATCCGGTTTAGTTGTCGAAAATACCGGCAAGTGCATCTTTGTAATCATCAAGAGATTCTTCATCTTGGTTCGCCATATACAGTAGTTAATACCGTTTAGATTGATCATTTTACTTGTCTTTACCTCCATTTGCCAAATTAAGCTAAATTTGAGAGAACCGACTTCAAAGATGGAACCAGGACATCAAAATTTAGCAGAAAGATATCTTCTAAATTTTTCACCACGGGTCGGAATAGTGTCATTGGTGTGGGACCCAGTAAATAGTAACTTGTGAATAATGCTCACCAGAATAGTATCATCGGACCCCACTAGAATAGTATCGCAGGACTCGGTAAATAATAACTTGTGAATAGTATCGTAAATAGTGCCGTGGGACCTAGTTGCTATTGCTACATAGTGCGTCACCTTGTAAATTTATTAAAACAACGTAAAAGTACTATTCATCACTTTTGCCATTTTACGTCAACTTTTCGAACAGATCACGCCAAAAAATTCGTTGTAATTTTGTCTTCCCGATGACATGCTTCTTTTCAAAAAAATACCTTCAATGAAAACACAGCTTTGATACCACTTGTTGGGCGCAGTGGGTGTATTTTGTGAAAAGGAAAAATAAAATGAGCATAAATGAACAAAGAATATTTAACGTAGTTCACCCTTAACTTTAGGCTACGTCTACGGACAAATTTTAGAATATTTCTTCCACTATTATAAATAGTAGGTATACAGAGATAAAACCAAAATAGTGGCTCACAAGGTATTTCTCAATCTAAAAATACTAACCTCACTATTTTGTCACTCACCAACCCTTTAGGAATATATTTCCTAACTTCATAGCAAAACAATACTCTGATTTTCTTCTCTTTTTTATGTGCTATTTGGTATGAAGTGGGGAGTGCCTTATATAGGTACCCCACCACATGAAGACAGCTACCTTGCAGCTGTCTTTTTTCTTCTTTCCAACAAATGCTGCATTTTTTCTTTTCAACAAATACTGCATGTTGCGGCATCGAAGTCCTTCTATGTGAGAGGGACCCATATCCAACACACTTTACCTGGCCGTGGAGAAGCATTGCAGGGAAAGACAGCTGATAAGCCTCCGTGGAAAAATTGAACTAAAGAGCTTAATAAGGACCATGTTGGGAGATTGCACCCTAATCGGTTGTCAGAGGAAATGGTCCTGATCATGAGAAACATTTTCATCTTCCTATCAGATTCTTCCAGACTTTCTTCTTCAGAATGGGTGGCTTCTCCATCTTCACCTAAGGGTCACCTCTCTTATTCTTGATTTGTGAATAATGTATCAACGAGTTCTTCAGTAGATGTTGACGATCATTGTGAGGTCTCTGGCAGATATGGCAAGTTTGACCCATATGAAGTTCTTGGCAAATTAGACTGGACAGAGAGTATTGGTATTTACAGTACAGCAGTTCAGGTCTCATAGTTGTCCGTAGGGAAGAAACAAATTATGCCTTGGGAGCTCTCCAAAAGCTTAGGTTTGCTTCTTAGCTCTGTTTCTACAACCAACGATTAACAACCCTGCCCTTCCCAACCCCCACCCAGTAAGTTTGGTGCACTTTGATTTTCATTAGGCTCCTTCTCCAAGTGGGCTGAATTTGCATAATCACATGTCTAAAACTTACTTGTCAGAAGCCTCTCTGCAGGTAATTAGTTGAGAAATGGCAATTTAACTTTTTAAAACGTAGCAATTGATATACACAAACTTGCCGGTTTTCAAAATTCCACTAGTTGAATCATTTATAAGCTCGTACTCCAAATTATTTTACTTCGTCTTTTGTGCCATGCAGGTTACTCGTTGAGCAGTTGGCTCAAGTTAATCCTTCTTACTTCAGTTGCTGTGAGAAGCTGGCATTTTGGATCAACGTATATAATGCTCTGGTTATGCATGTAAGCCATTTTCTTCTCTCTGTCATCCTTTTAAAAGGTCTGTTAGTCTTATCCTATATCTATATAAACGGCCTTTTCCATAGTTTTGTTGTCCAATTTTCCATTTTATGCGCACAGATGCATGTATTCACTCACTTGAGCTACTGAGAGTCGGGATTCTTCCAATGGATGAGCATGATATACCTTGCCACTTGGCATGTGGTGTTCCAGGAAGTGACATGAAACTATTTTACTTAATGCAAAAGGTTTAATTTACTGGATATTTTCTCCTTTTCCCTTCTCTATAGTTGTCTTAAAATCGATGGAAACATAATGACACTTTTTTTGCAGGCTGCATACAACGTTGGAGGACTCTCATTCAGTGCTGCTGACAACTTGGCAGACTTAGGTTCTAGGACCTGGGGTCTTATAGAAATAAAGCAGCAATATTTTCAATAAAAAAGGGGTGCTTGAGAGTTTATGAGTCCAGTGGTTTTGGAATAAAATAATAGGTATGTTTAGTATAAATCAATGCTATCTTTAATATGCTTGTGCCCTCGAAATGAGATCTTCTGTACCATTTACTTAGTTCCTACTCTGTGCTATAAGATTTTTTTCCACAAATTTCGCTCTATCCCATACTAATAGAGGGATGAGATCTTTTAGCACAGAGTAGGAACTGAGTAAATAGCATAGAAGATCTCATCCTCGTGCCTCAGGTGCAAATATCCAGGCCTCAAAATGTGAACAAGTTTGCTTCAGGACTCACTGTGCGATTATATACAAGCATCTGTAGGCATAAAGGACAGGAATAAACTGTTGATACCAAAATTGGTGTATTGTTTTGCCAAAGGAATAGTGGAAGATGCAGGAGTTCCTGATTGGATATGGCAGTTCCTAAATTCAAAACAAGTTGCCATAGTTAGAGGCTGTGCCTCAAGCACAAGTGAACGTTGCTGGGTACTCTCAGTTTCACTACCCTACCTTTTCGATTCAACCTTCTGCTCTGGATTCCTACCGTAAGTATCATTAACCATGTACCCTAATAACAGACACTGAAAATGCTATGGATATTAAGTATATAAGGTAAGGTGGTGGAACTATATTACTTCTACTGTATAATTAATTCCGCAGATACGATTATAAAAAGAAAATTGACATTAGATACCTGATAAATCTGCACAAACAATTTAAAAAGTAACATAAGATATATCTTGTTATGTAGAACACTAACAGCTAATCCAGACTATACAAAATTGATAATCTCTCTACTCTATATTAATTAAATTCTACAAATCTGACTCAAAATAAATCACTAGCTGGACATGAAAAGAATTTGGGTCGCATCAATAAATCATCACCAAAGAGGTACAAAATTTTTCAACGTCCCAAATTGGCTCGTTGAACCTAGTCAAGATTAGGCTCTATGAAGAGGTCAACAAAGGGGCCCTATAAAGAGGACAAGTGCTGTGATCATCATCGTGATCAGATGATTATGATCGACCCATCTATCAATGCACTCCTTGTGGAACATGTGGCGGCAGTTCCTCGACACCCTGACCTCATCATGCACATTCAATTGGCTTAGACACGCAGCAGGGTTTTCAAATTTGGACTGGACTGATCGGTCTGATCGGTGACCAGTCGGTTATTTGGTCTGGTCAACTCAAAAAAATGGTCTTGAATTGAACCAGTTCGAACCGGTGAAAACTGATTAATTGACCGATCGGATCGGTCCGGTTCTACAATTTTTATTTTTATTTTTTATTTTTTTGTTTTTTTGGTTTTTTTAATATTTTTAATATTATATATAATTAAATATAATTATTGCATAATTATGACGTCACACCGGTTCGACCGG
>JAOSBL010000007.1:16818051-16830567 GCA_027568915.1 Erythroxylum roraimae
AATTTTCAAGCACAAAAATCACATTTTCCACAAAAAATCACATTTAAGCACATATACCGGGAAATGTCATGAATGCACGTACAGTCCTGTGCATATGCAAAAATTACTATTCATGTGTATAAATAGAGGCCATATTATGCATGAACAAGTTGAGACAAGTTTAAACACTCAAAACCCATTTCAAATTACTATTTTACCCTTCCCATTGGTGATGGGATGTTACAACTAATGTGAACATCCTTCACTCTTTTGGCTATAACTTCTTCTCTTGACCTCCAAATGACATGGAATTTAAACCATTAGACTTGAAAGAAGTTGTTCTACATCTCCACCAAAACTTATAGCCATCTGAAATCATTTATGAGAGATTGAGTGATAAATTTGGGATGAATATGATGAGGAGTTCTGGAAAATTTATGAATGGAGTATTTTCATTAAACATGCTTCGGTATTTTGACAATATCTGGTTCTATACTTATCCAAATAGAATTATTTTTAATTTGGAGTAAACTAGACACTTAGGGATACAAATTTTTTAAAGAAATCAAGTTTTAATTTAGGCTTTAGAATTTCATATTTCTAAATTAAATTTAAGTACAGGATACTGTTTTAGTTTATGAACAGTTCAAAATATTTGAAGCATAAATTTCGAATTCCTAAACCAAATTGAATGATCTTGGTGTCATTAGAAATGTAAGAAATAGGACAACAATTTAAAAAAAAAAGTTGTGCCAAATTGCTTCATTTTCATTATCAGATTGATCAAACACAGTAGACTTGAAAGTATGTTTCAGGAAAAATTTGAATTGACCAAATGAGTTGAGAATTTTGATTTTTATGATTTTATTAAGGTATAAACCTAAGTAAAAATTATACTTAGGTGAGTTTTGATAAATGGTTGATTATGTGATGAGAATAATGGAAAAATACTTAGGATTGTCATTGAGCATGCATTGTACATAGTTCATATACAAAATTGTGCATAAATGAATACTTATAATTGTGCTAAGTTATTAATGTGTGTGTGCAATGTGTGTATTGCATAATGTTGATGTGCAGGATAAGTGTCCACATTCAGAAGTTCCCAAATCTTGGAAGCAATTGTTAATCTAGAGTGTACTATGAGTCGACCTAAATGGTCTTACTTACTGTTTGTTCTGTTTAAATTATGTATTGAATTACTTATGAATGTGATTGTGATTGTACTAATTTTCGGACATTGAAGGTCCGAGTTTTTTGATTCATGAATGTGATATTAAAGTGCTACTTAAATGTGAATTGGACGGAACATGTGATATCTTAACTTGATTGTTAAATGTCTTACCTAATTTCGAAGAAAAATGTGAATATGCATAGGAATGAAAAAAAAAGTGATTCTCAACTTAAATGCTGAATGTCGGACTAAAGTCTGATGACATGTGTAAAGTGAAAGAAAGTCACTGTTTGATCCTATGTGACTGATGCATTTCATTTCATGAATGCATGAAAGATAAAGGCAGTTATGATCGGAGTTATAGGTGAAAAAGAGCTTAAGCTCAGAATGCGAAAAGAGCTCAGTCTTAGTTGTGAATGTACTCGGTATCTATTAAGGAATATGGGATATTATCTGATACAGCTCGGTATCTAAAAGGGATATGGGCCAGCCCGGTAGCCATAAGGGATATGGGTCAATAAAAAGGCACTCGGTCACAACATTAATAATTGAAAGTGAGTGTCATAAGCACTGCATATGTATATGTAAGTATGATTTAAATATTTGACTGATTTCTGAAGATGATATGTGTTGAATGTGAAATGTGAAATGAATGATCAAGTGATATATGCTTAAGTGAATGTGTAATGTATGTGACTCAATCTGATGAATTGATGAACTGTATGTGTTATGTGATTGAGTGAGCCATCGAGGATGGTCACTCACTGAGTTTGCGTCTGCATTGTATTTCTTTATTTTTGTATCGAATTGAGTCTTCCGTGATTTCTGTATCTTGTGTGTTTGAATATTTCTGTTGTGTACAACTTTCCAATTGGAAAAGTTTGTAAATGATTTTGCAATCTAATGACATTATGATTGTAAGTGTTTTGTATCTGTAATAGGCCTAAGGGGCTACTGATTTGTTGATGATTATAATAATTGAAACTCTTATGATTGACAAAGTTTATTAATAAAACGGGCCAAATTCGGTTGTTGATTTTCTGCAAATGAGAGTGTTCAATGAAAATGTTTATGAATAAAGTAGGCTCGATTTGTTTATTGATTTCTGCATACAAGTTTGTAAAAAAAAAAATTTATGCTGAGTTTCGACTGTTTGACTGTTCTAGCATGCCATCCTTGCGGGGTATGCTCTCGGACATTACTCAGGATGTCGGGTATGTGTCTTGCGAGAGTGGGATGCTACAAGGAAGGTTCCAATGAAGTATTAATTGCTAATCAAGTTATAATATATTTTTCATTTTGTGGAAATGAAGGATCAAGAAATGCTTTAATAAACTTAGTATAGTTTCTTGCATTGTTCAGACAGTAATGTACTACAGAAAATCAGAGTCATTGAGCATACAAAAGGAGCTAATGTCTCATCAAAGATTTAAGTATGTATTTAGGAGTTTCTTTTAATTATGATGATACTTGAGATGAAAATTGTAAGATTTAACAAGTACTCACTATATAAAACCTTATGGAATTCTCCTATTAAACCATTGTCCTGGCAGTGGCATGATCATTATATAAAGATATAGTACAACATACTTAAACAATTGGCTTATTGCAAATAAGAGATTGTTTGATTATACCCTATAGTCAATCGATCGATTGCAGTTTATTGATAAAATAATTTAGAGACATTATTTATCTTATACATATTTAAAAGTATATGATAAAGCCCATGAGATAAATATACATTGCAAATGAAATTGTGATAAGATCGCATTGATGAGACTTATATTGCATTTATATATTATCCTAAATTGTTCTGTTGAGACTAAACATCAATATAACATAAAAAGACCAGTATACATTATGTTTTTCCTTATGAAGAAGTAATGGATCTCACAGACTTAATTATAGAGATACTTAAACAAACGTGTAGTGCTTGTGAGAACAATTTCACTGATTTGACCCCATATCATAAATCTATTTGGAACATTACTTGTATATTTATAGAAAATTTCATTGTAACAATTGTATATGTGATTCTTTGACTTAAGATATCCAAAGTATCTCGTATAGGGATTTTTATGTGTTGATACTACTTATGACCCATTCTAGGAAAGGAAAGCTTAGTTTATAGTCATTGGATGTAACATAAACTATATGGAGGTTGTGAGTGATCAATATAAGATTCATCACCTTTAGGTGAGTGATCAATATAAGATTCATCACCTTAAAATAATTAAAGAGAATGTTTCATTGTTCTTAATTAGTATTAATTTGAGAAATCCTTTACAAAAGTAGAACGACACTTTAAAAATACTTTTCAAATTTTATTAATTGAATCAATTATTGATGTTAGAATACTAACATAATTGAACTTAAATTGAGTATATACTAATTTCATGCTCTATTTCTAACCGAAACTTCATATGAAGAAAGAATCAAATTATATGAAATGATTATACACAGAAAAGTTAGTCAAAACCACTTTGACGTTCCTAAATAATTAAATGGTCATGATGTGTTACTAAATGAAAATCTTAATCTATGGATATAAATTGTTTATTAGAAAATTAAAGATAATTTAAAGGAGTTTAATTCATCTAATCCTATATATGATTTGGGGTTGCAATGTATATCCATTGCCAACATATTTGAGAAAAAATTGAGTCACACATAAAGAATGAGTTGAAGAGAGATAAGGTGTTTTAATCAAGTTGGATTTGATTATAAAGTTTGAGAAATTTTATGATTAATTATGAGATAGTTAATAAATAATGATCAATATTAGATATTAGATCTTATTTGGTAAAATTTATATTTAATTAGAATTAATTGTAATTCTAATTAAAGTTTAACTAAAATTAGATTTTTAATTTTAATTAAATTGCCAGAATGTCCAAATTATATTATAAATAGGCTTAGCTTTTAAGGGAGCTAGCACTCCTTGCGTAACTCTTTCTATAATAGTTGTAAAGTTATCTCAATGTGTTCTATGGATACTATTAGAGGCTAAGCAATTATGTAGCTATAATGGTTTAGATGAATTGATTTTAGAAATGATTTGAACATACGAAAAGAATACCTTCAAGTTTCAAAATAAGGTACAGGTTATGATTCATGCTTTATTATATTTTAATGTTTAAATCTTGTTATAGATTTAAAACGATCTTGACTTTTAGAAAATCATGCAAAAAAATTTCATAATTATTTTGCTACGTGTAAGATTAGATCCTATCTCGATTTTCCAATAATATATTCCTGTCATTTTTGTAGAAATTTGCAATTAAAGAAGAATACATGTTATGAATATTTGAATGGAAATAAATATCTATCATGAAATATATCCCTATAATTGCTATCACCATTTCTCCATTTATAAAGAAAATTTTGAATCCCTTTTTGACTTAATTTTGGTTGTTGAGTAGGAAACTTAAGCAGTAATTTTGAACTTTGACTCTAATTACCTGTAACATAAACTTAAATCAGGTTATATTGGTCGTATCATAATTTTGTTAGAGAGGACAACTTTTAGGGCACTAGATAGTTAAGTTAAGTTTTAATTAGTTCAATTGATAGGCACAAAATGTAGTGGTATTTTGTTTTCTCAATTTATATTCCTCAATTCATATTATTTTTTATAGAAACGACTGGCTCCAACACTTTTGAGTAAACTCGCCTAAAATTTCCTGATAGCTCCATTCTTCGTGTTATTTAGGGTAAATTTATGTTCTTAATTAAATATGAGAATTTGAGATAGGACAAACAGAAGAAATATTAACTGATTGCCAAACTCATAATATTTAAGAAAAATGGTTGATTTTAGACTGTTAGAACATTAAGTTTCAGTTATGGATTTTACCTTGGAATTTTGAAATTTTAGATTAGGTATAGTAGTAGTTTTTAGGATTTGATTTCTATAAATTTAGGATACGATTTCAGAGTTTAGTATAGCTAGAATGTAGGGTTGATATAGTTATAATTTCAGGTTTGGTTGCTAGAATTTTAAGATTAGAATTGATGGAATTTAATGAACAACATAAATTAGAGAGGGTAAGAAACTAGGAATCACACCTAGAGTCTAAAAATCATGATTAAAAGAAAGCATCACACCTTCAAATCACAAAACTCAGATTGATAGAAAATATTTCAGGATATGTTCTCGTTGAAGGACTGAATACATATATTTATAGAAAATTCTTATAACCCTTATTCTAGTGGGAAAAGCTTCTTATCAAATTTAAATCATATTCTAATAAAATTTATATAAGTTTAATTCCTAAGCAACATAGGATAACATATCTACAACTAGAATAATATAGTTATTTACTACTACTTATCTAATAGGGAATCATAATATAATATAAATTTCAACCCTTATTGTCTTTGTTGTCAACTCAAGTCCCATGCGCTATACCAATAAATTAAGGCTTATAATTGATTAAAATTTTCCTCTTTTATTTCTTCTAGAAAATTTAAGTTCTTTTGTATCAATTCTTCCTAGCTTGTCTGAAGTCATCCTTGACATAGAATGAAACAAAAACCAATAATATAAATCTGGATTCAACTTCTGAAATTTAGATTCTAAAATTTAAGTACTATTAGAAATCAGTCTCCCTTTTCACTTGATAAGAAATTATTGATATCTTCCATCACTTTTGGTTAAACTTTTCCCATTGAGAACATCTTTTATCTCCTCTTTAAGGCATGGCTAGATTTCTTACAGTTGCAGTAGGGGATTGCATATCATCTTGTCCATCATAAATAGTTAAGCCTGCAACATTAAAGATAGGACTAATTCCTATGTCATGTGGTGATTCTAAAACATAAGCATTAACACTTATCTTTTTGAGGATATTATGTGGTCCAACACTCCATGAATGAAATTTGTTATATTTTATTTTTAGAGAACACTCTAGATGAATCCTAACCATCACCATATCCCCTTCATTGAATTCCACCAATCGATGAATTAGTATATTCTTTACAAGAGAAGTAGTTAGTTGTTATCTTTTGTTGTACCTCATCAAAGATGTCCATCAAATGATGTGAAAAACCTTTATCTTCAATATTGACTTGTGTTGTTTGTGCTAAACAAACTAGATCAATGAGCATCCTTTGTTGAACTCCTAAATCTATCTCAAAAGTACTCTTACTAGCAGACATATATAGAATTGTTGAATGTACATTCTATTATAGAAAAAATTAAGTCCTAATTCTTCATATTGTCTCCAACCAATCATCTTAACAAATCTCCTAATCTTCTATTCACCACCTTTATTTTTCCATCAATTTAGGGATAGAAATAACTTAAAACAGGTAGTAGTGTGTATATTTACAATTTTGTTTCTGTCCTTTAACTAGTGGACATGTTCGACATTACCGTATGACCTTAGACATGTCCCACTTTAAAGAGGGCCAATAAAAGCTATCTTCAACCATTGCTATGGTTTTATCTCTTCCAAATTGTTTTACTACCCCTTTTCTATGTAATTTCAAAATCATATACTCCTATATAGAAGAACTAGGTAAGCAAATTTGATTTCCTTTAAAAAGAAATCATCGTGGATCACAAAAGGAAACTGATGGTCTTTTTATCTAGTTGCAATTTTTAAATAGATTATCCCAAAATCTTGATCTAAAATATATTCTGTTTTATTTTATTATATCACATAACATTTACCACCAAATTGTTAAGAAAATAGCTCTATCTACTTAATGCATCTATTGCCTTATTGTTAACTTATATTTGATGTTTAATAATAAAGTTAAATTGCACCAAAATTTCACTCCATATGGTGGCCTTTTGTTCAAGTTCTTCTGGAACTTGAAGTGTTTAAGAGATTCATGATCCAAATGAGAGTATAAGAGATAATTATGTTAATTGTGAAGAGAATGTACCATTGCATAAGATTCCTTATCATAAGTTGAATTTTGTTATTTCTCTTCACTTTACTTCCCACTAAAGTAAGCAATTATGTCTCCCTCTTGGCTGAGTATGCCTCAAATACCCATATGGGAGCATCATAAGAAACTTCAAATACCTTAAAAATACTAAGAATTTTCAAAATAGGAGATTCAGTCATCTTTTTCTTAATTTCTTCAAAAGCTTTATTGATTGCCTTTGACAAAAAAAAAGTTGTCCTTTTTTCATTCAATTAGTAATGGTGCCATCATAATGCTAAAGTTAAGAATAAATTACCTATAGAATCTTACTAGGCCATGGAAACTTTGTGTCTCATGCACATCCTTTGAAAAAGGTCAATCATAGATGGCCTTATCCTTCCTAACTTCCATCGCCACTCCATAATAGAATATAACAAAACTAAAAAAAATACAACACTTGGTTGTATGAAAGAATACTCTTTAAGTTGATATAAAGCTTCCGTTGCCTCAAAAACCTCAAGACTAGTTGTAAATGTAATAGTTGCTCTTCCTTAGTCGTATTGTATATTAATATATCAACAAAATATACGGCAAATAATTTGCCCATAAATGATCGAATCACTTGATTCATCACTCTCATAAAAGTTTTATGTGCATTTAAGAGTCTAAATGGAATAAATAAACCTTTATAAAGTCCCTCTTTAATTTTAAAATATGCTTTCCATTCATCTCCAAGTCTTATTCTAATTTGATGGTATCCACTTCATAATTCTATCTTGGTAAAGATAGTAGTTCCAGTCAACATATCTAACATATTATCACGAAATATATTGCAAGCCTATACGTTATTGTAATCTTGTTTATCACCTAACAATCAATGCATATTCCCCAACTTATATCTTTTTTAGGAGTCAATAATGTTGAAACTTCACAAGGACTAAGACGTCCTTGAATATATCCTTTCTAGTAATGCCTCTACTTTTCTCTTTAGATCTTCATTATCAGTAGGATCTAAGTAATAAGATTGAAGATTTGGTAAAAAGATTAGGTACCAAGTCAGTCCCATGTTGAATATCTTATAAAAGATGTATTTCACCTAGTAAATCATTTGGTATAAAATCTTAAAAACTAGCTAGTAGTTCACCCACTTCGTTCGGTAAAGTAAGGAATGTTTCAAGTGGTGTTTCTGTTACTTCCCTTATTACCATTACAAACATAATTCCCTTCTCTTTATTGACAACTTCATATTCTCTCTCCCTAAGGAAATTAAGATACTTTTTCTTAGGAATTAGGGCTATCTTGTTACTTCATAAGTTTTTCTACTTTGTTTACCTTTATAGACTTCAAGATTATATTCTTTCTATAAAATATAACTAATAGGTGTTAGCTTTTTTGAAGTGATGCTCATCTCAATCATAAAGTCATAGTTAACTAATAAAAATATGATATATTTTCATAAAAGTAATATCAAACCAAATAGTTTCTTCATATATTCCTAATTTGAAAGATACCAAGCACCTTTGAGCAACTAGTATAACACTATCATCCACCCAAGCAATTTGTAGGATGTGAATGTTTCTTCGTTATAAATTCAATCGCTTCACCTTAATACCACATTCATACTACTTCAACCATCAATGATAAGCTTACATACTTGATCTCTGCATCTAACTTAAGTAAAGAAAATAGTAATACAAAGTCATTATTTTTGTTCTTTCATCTTAGGGATAGTAACTATGCGTCTCACTACATTAAGATTTGTAGGACTAGTTAGTTCATTACTAGAGTCTCCTTTCAACCCCTCTCCAGCTTCTTATTTAAACACATATTCATCTTATTCTTTGCCATCTTCTTCTCCCATCATGTGCAAACCTTTATTGGTACATTCATAACTAAAGTGGCCCCTCCTATTGCTTCAAAAACACTTCTTGTCACTGTTTTGTCCTTTTGTCCTAGTTTCAGTTATGACTTCTCCTTTAAGTTACTTTATTGAGAAGTTATCTTTTTGTGATGTAAATTTTGATAAATTAGGTGTGGTATAAAATTTTGCACCATCACAATTCTTTTCATGCCAAACTCCCTAACTTGACTTTGAAACTTTTTAGTTACTTATTATCCTAAGTATTGTTTTCCTTTTCAAATCAAGTGATATGCATCTTCAAGAGTGTACATATTTGGCATTATCAGGTCCTGACAAATTTCTGCCTTTAAACCATTTTTGTAGTGAGATATAAGTTATCATTCCAACTCCACTCTTTGAGATTAGGTAAAAAGTCATCAAATATTTCCACGTACTCAGTTATGACATAATCCTTTGTCTAAGAGTTGTGAGTTGATTTTGGAAATCTTTTTTATAGTGAAATAGTAAGTGATTTTTTAATAACTTCAGCTTCATCTCTTTCCAATCAATAGTTGACCTATTTTTTGAAGTTTATCATCCATCGATCGTTACTAGAGTTTAGTATGTCCAACTAGCTTCATCTTTGTAAATCAAAATTTTTGATCCTCTTACATGTCGTACCAGATAAAAAAATCTTTCATTGCCACTTTTCAGTCTTAAAATATATGTGGATCTATCTTTACTATAAAATTAAAGGCTTTAATACAAACTTTCTTAGTGATATCATCGAATATGTTAAGTGTTTCAACTTGATCTTGGCCTCTAAATTCTTATATGCACTCTCCATATGTTGCTAGTTGGTTTCTTTATCTTGGATATCTCAATAGGCGTTGATTTCCTAACCCCACTCGTTGTTGATTAGTTTCAGCCTCTTTATTTTATATTTTACTTTCTCCACTCTCAACATCCAGTGAACTTTTTTTTTTTTCTGGTGTTGTTTCTTAGACTAGTTTTTACAACATCTTGTGATTGAGGGTCACTAAGGTCCAATGTTTCTATAACTCTTAAAATTATTTTATCTTGCTTTTAGTCACTGAATATTCTTCCATACGCCCTTCCGCTAAGTGTTGAATGCAAAACACACTACTAGTCTTACACTTAAAATCGCAAGTATACGGGTCGTACTTGTAGTTGAAAGCAGATATCGATCCCACAAGGATTGTGTGTAGGCACCATTTAATTCAGGTTGTTCTTTGTTTAAGAAATCATTTCAATCGAATTTAAAAAGATAAGTAAAATAAAGACAAAGTAAAAGTAATAGGGAACAACGCAACCCAAACCAAAATCGTAAACTAAGACTTGGAGAAAATCAAGATTAAACATTAGGACTTGTCATTATCTCTATTTGCTCCCCTCTAATTAATTGATTCAATTTATACTTGGCCCAAGATTTCCTAGAATTCTAGCTACCCTATCTCAAGGTGCAACTAAATGTCACTAGTTAAATAAATTAGAATTAACTTTGGGGTCTCTCGATGTGAAAAGCCTTTCCTAAACATTCAACTAGATATGAAGCTATCCTATAGGCAATGTATTGATCTATTGAAATCTCTTCCTAATAAATCAGTAACTTGTTATTTATAGGTCTATTAATCGTTAACTCTAGTTGTATAATTAACACAGATTACCAAGCTCACACTCTCGAATTATTGCAAGGTTTAAGCATAATAAATAACACAAACATGTATATCATTAAATCAATAACCAAAGGTTTACAAATAGTTTAACAACAAACCCTAAAAAATTGTTTTAGCCAATCATAATATCCATAACATCCCCCCAACAATCAAATAATCCATTATAAACATACTAGAGGAGAATGAAATTGAAATAAGACTGGATGGGGCAGCTCCTCCTCTTCATTGCCCAATCTGGAAAATCTGGATGATGGGGTGCTCTTTACCCAATCAGGAATGAAACCATGAATCACCCCTATCTCTAGGCTCTCAATCTGTCTGATAGCTTTATTTCGAATCTTTCTTTTCTGCTGGCAAAGGCTGCACCATTATCTTTGGCGTACAAGCCGGGCACGTATTTTTTGGGTGGTGTAGAAATTGACAGATCTGATTTGTGCCTGGCAGCTGGACTTTATTACTCCTGTCTCTAGTAGCTTCATTTTTGTTAATAAAAAGTTGTGAGCTGCTACTGGTGTTGTTTTAGCAGGAGATATCATGACTGATGAGTATATCCTTTGGCTGCCATATGTGCGGAATCCTTTTTTGAAACATGCTTCTAGTCCTTGAAGGACTATCCGAATTCCAATTGCTCTTCGATAATGAATATCTTTTTCTTCAAATTTAACATAATCTTTCTTTGTTTCTTGATTTATGGATATCAAAAAGGTATATGCTTTTCCAAGCTGTATTAGATGGTAAGCTAGATAACTACCATCTTTATCGAAATCTGGTCCTGCGGACAGAAATTTTAATATAAGAATATCCTTGGAGTTATAGTTGGATTGTTAAGATAACAATCTAGAACTCCATCTCTTATCCATTGAGGGAGAAATTGTATCTCCGAAAAATTGGGTAAGGATAAATATATCGAATTCAAAGCTCCAAAATCATACCAATATCTTACCTTTTGTGGATCAGAATCTTGAAGATAATTGATTCTAGGATAAATTCGTGAGAAATCAATATATCTTGTTTCATTGTTTGATAAAGACAACAATTCTTTCATCATCTTTTGTTATTGTTCGACTTCAGGTGGAATCATGGATATGGCTTTTAGTATCTGTGAGGTGGCAGGTGTACTGGATGAAGGACTAGTAGAATCTTGTTGAGGTCGTAAATCTATGTTCATTTTGTCAAGGGAAATTTGGTTGAGGAAATCTGTTTTGGGATGAGTAGGAATATCTGGTTTAAGTGTAGAGTGAGCGATATATTCAACTATTTTGAGACTTGACTGCTCATAATTATCAATATTCATTTGAATGAGAGTACTTCCTCTCTTTAGCAGGCTTGAAACTTCTTTTGATAATCCTGGGAGATTAGCAACATCGAGAAAGTCTGAGACTGTATCTTTAATTGATTTTATCTCAGTATCCATTTGCCGAATTTCTTCAAGTATCTGACATCGATGGTCTTCCATCTCGAGTAAGGAAATCTGCGAGAATATTTTTGTTAAACTTAATAATTTCAATATCAAAAATATAATCAGAAAGTAATGTTTGCCATCTAATTAACCGTTTATACTCAGGTCTACTTGGTAGGTTATTAGTAATAAATGCTTTTACCTGGGTATTATCAGTTCTTAGTAAGAATCTTTTTGGAAGTAAAAAGTAATATAATTTTTTACAGCTTTTTACTACTGCTAATAATTCTTTTTCATTTATATGATATCTACTTTCAGTATCAGTAAAGGTTCCTGAACAATATCTACATAAACTTTCTCCTATTTTTTCATTATTATGATAATCTATTTTCTTTAAAATTCCACTCCAATAATTTTCAGAGGCATCTGTTTCTAATATTAATTTATCATTATCAGTTGGTAAATATAATTTCGGTAATGATTTGCATATCTCTTTTATTTGTTTTACTTGAATTTCTAATTCTGGTGTAAAACTAAATATCTTATC
>JAOSBL010000007.1:16920850-16934848 GCA_027568915.1 Erythroxylum roraimae
GCTTTTCTAAATAGCTTCCGTCTGCTTTTCTAAGTAGCTTTGTTATTTGTTTCTCATCAAAATCATTATTCGTAAAGACATTTTGACTTAACACATTTTTCATTGGCAATATAAAAAAACTTAGAGATTTAAATTTTATTGTCCCTTGAATAATACAAAAGATAGTTGAAGTAAGAAATGCAAGGTTGTTCAAGGATCTTGAGTTTAGTGAGAGTATTTCTCATCTAATTGAATTAGAGGAAGCAATAGGGTCTTATTAGCAACTACTAAATTTAGATAGATTGATTGGTTTTCAACATACTTAACTAGCTAACTCAAGTTATACCAGTACATAAAAAAATTAATGATGTTCCTATACAACAACAAGTGGATTTTAGAAGGTCCACAAAGAATATGAGAGATGTAATTTCTAATTACATGGTGTATTCATAAAAGTGAGATATAAGTCCTTAGGAGAAATTAATCTCATTCAAAGGAAACAAATGATGTTAATTCTAATCTCTAGTATGAAACCATGTAAGAGGAGTTGAAATCCATGGCTAGTAATCAAGTTTGGGATCTCGTTCAATTATAGAAAGAGCACAATCTGTTAACTATAAATGAGATTTTAAAACCAAATAAGGCTTTTATGATAATATAAAGAGATATAAAAGTCAGATGTATAGTTAAGGATTTACTTAAAAGAAAGGCAATACTTATCACGAAACCTTCACTTTAGTTTCTAAGAGGAATTCACTAAGGATATTCACGACATTAATGGGTCATTTGAATTTAAAATTGCATCAAATAATTGTTAAAACTTTCTTTTTAAATGGAGATTCAATCTAAAGGGTTTTCTTTTAGTAAAGAAAATCATTTAGTTTATAAGTTAAAGAAGTCTTATATAGACTACAACAAGCCTCATTGTAGTGATATATGAAATTTTGCAATATTATAACCTCTAGTGGTTTTAAGGAAAACATTGATCAATTTATATACCTTAAGGTTAGACGGAGAAATATTTATTTTTGGTATATATAAACAATATATTACCTGAAACTAATGATTTAGGTTTGCTATATGAGACTAAGAATTCTCTCTCTCATAATTTAGAAATGAACGATATGGGTGAAGCATCTTATGTCATTGACATAGATATTTATAGAGATAAGTTTAATGGAATATTAATATTTTTTGAAAAAGATTACATTGAAAAGGTTTTGAAGAGGTTCAAGATGAGCATGTGTTCATCACCAATAACACTCATATTTAAAGGATACAAATTAAATCTTGCATAATGTCAAAAGAATATATTGAGAAAAAAAGTAATGAAGGACATACTATATGTATTTGATAGCTAATATATACATACGTCTACATAAGACCTGATATTATGGGAAAGGCTACGTACTTCTGGACTTCCTTAGACTTTGCTTCTCAGTAAGACTTCTACTAGGATGTTGTTATTATTGTTGTTATTGTTGTTGTTGTTTGTACATAATACTTGATATTACATGTAGTAGGAACATTAAGGAGAAACTAGAGAAATCTAAGGCTTAAGCACTAAACAATTTCTAAGAAAGTTATAAAGAATATACAAGAAAATAAAATCCACACTCTCACGTACAAACATTTTGATAACTTAAAGGTCATATCTAATTCGATATTCATATTTTGTAGGATACAAAGACAGTAAAAAGTCTATATCTTGATACATGTTTTAGCTTATTAGAGATCATCTCATGGAGAAGCACCATAAATACTATAATTTCCTTATCCATTATTGAAGTAAAGTATATAATGTGCCATGAAGCTAACATTATTGTTAAGGAGTTTTACCACAAACTTAAGGGTTGTCGACAATATTGTATGATCATTAAAAATTTATTATGATAATTCATCTACAATGTTCTTTTAAAAAAAAGAATAAAAGTGGAAAAACCATAGCAATATAAACCATATCAATCGAGCATATAAGTTCTGAGCTTATCATAGCTAATCATAAGATTAAAGGTTTGCCGACATATTCATTTAAGTATGGGACACAATCTAACTAATCTAATTTGCACAATCCACTTTTTAACATCTTTGGATTAGAATTGACTTTTAGTGTCTTCTACAAAATTGTTGTCTATCTTTTTACCTCTCAAATGTCTCTAATATCTCTTCTATTAGATAATTATGGAGAAGGTTTCATTTAAGTTCATGTTTTCTCCTTAAGATCATCACCTACAAGACAATAACTAAACATAGAAAAACAACATACAATTAATATAAAACATGCTATAAACATAATAAATCATAAGTAATTTAACATTAAATAATATCTTACCTCATTGCCTGTCCTCAAGCAATTGACAACCCTACACCTTAATTAACTAAACACTCCTAACTAAAAAAAGAAACAACTCCACTTTTGTAGGTGTACAGTGGCATTTAACATGTGTCACAAGCTTACCTAAATGCCTTTAGTGGAGTAGTTATCATCTTTTGAGAGTTTACAGGAATGAGAGCCATAAACATTAATCTATATACATTAGTTAACTTTGTTGTTAATAACACAAGATATTTATATTCATGTTTCATTTGAATTGTAAAACTTAAACATATAATATTTCTTAAATAATCACTATACAATCATGACAGAGTAAATACTATTCTACCTCCTTCATCAAGTTAAAATAATTTAATTTGACAATTTTCTTAGAAGGTATCACTCATTTACACAATTGTTTGAATTTTGAATGAGGAACACTTATCATCTTTGGATGGGTTGTTGAAGCTTCAAAATTAATTTTTGATTCGCTAAACAATTGTAGTAGTCATGGAACTAGATTGAATTTCAAGAGAATTAATATTAGTTTCTTAACTTTAATTGATAATAGTGAATAGGAGTTTGTGATTAATTAAATAATAAACTAAAATTAACAAGAAATCAAAACAAATCTATTGAGTATTAAATAAGAAATTTATTTTTTTATTAATTCTAATTTAAGGGACGGATTTCATCTAATTGTAACTTTGATTATTAATATAAAAATAATAAATTTTTATAACTCAAGTATTTAGTTTGAAATGATTAGGATAACCATAATAAGTCTCAATTTTTCTAAATTTATTCATTCAAATATAACACTAAAATTAAAACATAGCGTTAATTGATTGAGTATAATAGCATTCCGTATCAATTAAATGATAGCAATGAGCTTAATGAAAAAGACTAAACCCTAAATTAAATAATTGAGATAGCTACAACTATTCAATTTAGTTTTCTTATTTCTCATAACTTAGATATGCAAATATATAAATAACTTACTTGCTACTTGTACCTATCATTCTTGATAATTACATATCACTAAACTCATGGATAGTAATAGAATAATTAACACTGAATTATTTTATCAGATTAGTCAATATTAATTATTCATGAAATAGAAGAACAAAAACAAGAAATACTTGAATTAAAATAAATTTCAAGTTTAGAACAAAACCTCCTAAAATTATAAATAAAGTTATAATTTCCCTTGAAATAGAAAAATAAGATTTAGCCACTTGTGACTATCTTTTTGTCACTAAAAATAAAAGAAAGAAGACAAAAGAAAAATAGAGAATAACATGTTCTTCCCGTCCAAAATTATATTTTATAAATATTACAGAGATAATGATTGAATCAAACTAGAATTCTTATATAATAAAATTATAATTCTTATATAATAAAGTCTCCTAATTAAACAAATCTTTCTAAATTGAGTTTGACTATAAGTGTGATCTCGTCTTATCAATTTCAACAGTCTGTCATCTTTTATTCCATCTTCCTAAAATTTTTGACTTTGACAAATGATGCTCTTAGTTAGATATTTTGAGCCAAATTTATTCCAATGTCCAATTATCACCTCCTAAAATAAAACAAATATCAATTTTACCAATTAAGCACCAAAATCAACCTGAAAAAAGAGATAAGTCCAATTAATATGATCTAATCACATCTTATTAATCTTCTTATGAAATTGAATGTACCTATAATTGAAAATCAACTAATCTCTACCACTTTAAAAGATATATATAAGTGAAAATCAAAAAGTTTTTGAACAAGGTTATAATGAGACTAAAGGAGTAAGTTAACAAAGAAAGGAATATGGAAAAACAAATATATGAAAAAGAATATTCACAATTAGTAGAACAATTAAATTAAGAAATTGATAAAAATCTCAACTAAGTCTTTATATCTTGCAAAAATCCTCCTCTTCCTTCATTCTTTCTAAGTACGAGAATCTATGTTAATCAATTTTTAAAGACTTTTTAACACTTTTTTTTTTACGTATTAGTTACATTTTTACAAGATTTTCCCCTTCTTTTTTTTAATTAGTGTGATTTTCCCTTTTCCATTGTCATTTTACATACATTACCATCTCCCTCACACTTATTTCCTTGTAACCATACCCAACAACTGCCAAATCACAAGTAAAAGCTTTATTAATCACAAATTAAGGTATATATACTTCTTTTTCTTTTAGGCCCAAGGTTCTTTAGAGAAAGGTACAAAGAAAAAGGATAAAGTTTTATAATAACTTCAAAGGGGTTTACTAATGGATTATAGGCAATTTGACTCAAATTTAAATCGTTTATGCCTTTATCATCTTAATGCTTGGACACATCTTACATGTAATCTCAAAAGAATGAAATCCAAGATCTAAAAGTCTAAAATCAAAGAAGGTATCCACATTCAAATAACGAATATTGCATGAAGGTCTAATTTTGATAATATCACTCAAGTCAAATAAAAGTATATTCACTTAACAAATTTGGTTTCCTAACATTCATAGAGTCAATATTGCATTGTAATCACTTAATCATATTATGCATTTAACCTTTAACAATCAATTTTAGCTAAGCATTATGCATGAACTTATGTTATCAACCTAAAGTAACTAATGAGTTCCTAACCATAAAAAAAAAACAAAAAGAAAGCTAAAAATAATCTAAACCTAAAGCACACTAAACATATAAATAAAAAACCAAAAAAAGTTAGTTAACACATAACACCTAATGAAAAGTCTTAGATTCATCTCCTGACACCTAATCATGACATTATCCTCTATTTCAAACAAATAAGATAATGAAAGTAACACATGAGATAAATAAGGTAGAAAATCCCCCTTATTTTTCATGCATAATTGATGAGGCAAAATTCGAGATAATCCAAAAAAGAACCTACAAAAAAATTAAACCAAAAATTAATAAAAATATATAACAAAGACACTAAAGAAAAGAAAAGTTAGAATGTTGGAAAGTTAGAATGTTGGATTATCTCCTAAAAAATAATTCTTTAGAATTTTTTTGGTTAGATTTCCTACTCAAGCCTTTCATCTTGGATTTAAAAATAAAGGCTTACTTCAAATCTTCTTTGGAATCTAAGGCTCTTTAACTCCCCCATATTCTATTAGGATTTGGTTGGCTCATTCTCCTTCTTCTCCTTACAATATATAGAAACACTCTTCACTTGACTCAACCACCAATAACTCCTCAAAATTCTTCTTTTTAGAAAGCAAATCCTTTGAAAATTTAATGTTCTTTAACATCTATAAAAGAGCAAATATGTCTTCCTCTCCATCTATAGCAAACCTACTCGGGTATGTAATAATGTCACCATAGGTTAAGGTGTCTTTTACTCCATACTAATGCATGTTATGGAAGAAAATAACATTATTTTGTTCTTGTCCAAATAATTCTCTAACTCAAAATTATGATTAGCATCTAATGAAGATGATACCGACGTTGGTTTGCTTTTCTTCTCCACTCTCTCACCCACTTCCTCATGCTTGTCTGACCTTTACATGTCCTCCACTTTAGCATCTTCAACATCAAGTGTATTACCACTCCCAAGTGGTATTGCTAATACTTGATCTCTTGGATTCATCTCTATGTTGCTAAGAAGTTTACTTTGACCTCTTTCATTATCCATCTTGGTTAGTTGGTTCACTTGAATCTCTATATTATGAATGGTTACATAATTAGATTATATATCTGTTTAAGTCTATCCACATAGGATTCAAATTGCCCCAAACTATCTAATATTTCTAATCTTTCATTGAAGAAGACATAAACTACATATCATCTCTTTCATATCATTTCTCTATAATGGTGATTATTGACATTCAAGAAATTGATGAAACTCTAATGATCCCATGAGTCTACTTACTCTAGTTCTGTACTCCTCCCAAAAGATATTTGGATGGTTACTCTATCCCGAATGATATATACTAGAGAAAGGATCATGAATGCTATCAGAGAGAGGATCATTCATACATATATGTTCACGCAAGCATAGGAAGGGTACCCATACATGCCATAATGATAGTACGCCCTTACAGGTCATGTTATGATCCACCACTATGTTCATCTAGTTTAAAAGATCAGTTACTCTTACCGTCAAGTCTAAAAATGCACGATTTTGATGTCAGTCCTAAATAGAAGAGAGCTAAATTACAAATAATAGAAGAGATAAAAATTAAAAATAAAATAAAGCAAAAACTAGGATTATTAAAATAACTATTGAATATTTCTTGACAGGTTAGATACTTTTATTCCCTTTTCTACTAACTTCTCCACTTTTTGATATTTTGGAGCTAGAATTGACTTCTAATGTCTTTTACATAGTTTTTTTTTTTTAATCTTCTTGTCTCTCAAATGGCTCCAAAATCTCTTTGATGGGAAAATTGTGATGAAAGTTGCACTTAATTTTGTATTTTTTCCTTAAGATAATCACCTACAAGACAATAAAATAAACATAGCAAATTATCATATAATCTATATAAAATATGTTATAAATATGCTAAGTCACAAGTAATTTAATGATAAATAACATATAAAATATAGACCTATCAGTATAAAATATGAGTTGTATAATTGATTATGATTTCAAGGTAAAACTTCTCACTTTGTTAATGATAAAGTTTGTGAACATACAATTTATTGTTTATACCTTAATAAGTCGATTTAATTATTCAACTCATATCTCGGGCCCCCAGACCCTATGTTTCAGCGGGACTCTCATTGGAAGTTTTTGTTGTTGTATATCCTGGGCTAAAAGACCCCTCAATGCTACCTATCCTTTATCTACTTGTATAAATTACACAGGAGCCTACAATATTCTTCAAAGTAAGATAAAGCAAGGAGAAGGTAAATGACCCTAAGGAACTTTAAATAAAAACACGTGCAAGATTTTCAAATGCCAACTTCAAATTCTGAAATCACCAGAGCCAGATAAAATTATGGCTTCTAAGTTTAAACAAGATAACATTTACAAGTGGAGATCCTCTAGTGGAAAAGTGGCCAACTTCTTTGCAAAAGGAAGCAAGAAAAGAAAAATAAAAGTAAGTGGATCCAGGTGGAATTCAACATGCATACTATGGAAAGACATTAGACATGTAGCAATAGTTGCAAATCTCGCTTCGAGCATATCTTGCAACAAGAGAAACATCTTTAAATGTAGTATGCACAAATATTCTTATTAAGGGAGGAACATTGATATAGAGGAATGTAATAAATAAACTAGGAGAACGACATCTCATATGAGCATTTAGTTGCCTTGCGCAAGGCCTGATCTCCAGTTAATTAAATTTCCTTTTAAGGTGGTGCTGGTTTAACGTTTAGTTGTAGTAATTCCATATTGTTTTAATTCCTTGCAAGGTATTGATTTAGGTCTTATTACTAATGATTCCTTTTATTTTTTGAAAAAATGTTATCGTTTAATCTTTTTGGTGAAACCTAAATAGAATAAAAATATGTCTTCTTTTCATAAATCTAAAGTTTTGTATTTATATTTTCCCTAATATTATAATGTACAGAATAAAATATTCACATCTTTAAAGTATATTAATTAAAGTTTGAATTGAGAATTTTTTAGTACTTTCATTTATTTAAAGCTGATTATATGATAATTCGGGTCAAATGGGAAAAGTTTGGATAAAAATGTATTTCTTAAGTGTGGCTCACATATACAATGTCAAATTTGTTTTGAAGTGATTAAAGAGTTATTATCTTGATAATAACTAATTAAGTGGTTTAATTTAATTTAAATCAGAACATATTCTTAACAGTAAGATATAATAAGAGTAAAGATGGCTAGTAGATATGGGTCCTTTATCTAGCTTTTATAAGTATACTTGTATATCATCAGTTAGGGATAATTGAAAGTGAAAAGACTCTTCCATATAAAAATACAAGTGTATATCATCAGTTAGGGATAATTGAAAGTTAAAGGACTCTTCCATATAAAAATACAAGCTTTCTTTATATATTATTCTTTGCATTTCTACCATGTTATATGCCACCAGATAGTGATGGGGTTCGTGAGTGAGAAGCGATTATGAAATAATATTATCTAGCATTTATAATTTTTCCAATGCTATTTTGGCTAGCATCATCACTTCTTTTACCTTTCCATTTTCGTTTTCTCTCAATTTGTCCTTAATAGTGATGAGTAGCATATTATTTTGGTTGGGGCCAATAACTCTAAAATTTTAATGTAAACCATTTTGACACGATGATTTGCTGAAAAATACTTTCTGAACTTGGGTAATTTGCATTCCACATCATAATTGCAAGCATTAATTGGCTAAATGGGATTGCAGTATCTATAAAAATCGCAAGTCCAAAACTTTATACATCATGAAGTTCATTTTCGATCTGAATTATACAAGAGAATTGAACGAATGAATTTGAACTGCAAGCCAATCATCTAAAATTATAGTAAGTTGTAGTCAATAATTTGATGATAGTTGAATTTATTTCATGCTTTAAACCTTTTGTAGCTCTTACAAAAATAACTAAGTTTTGATTCTTTAGAATTGAATAAAATCTCAATTTCAAAAAACCAAAAATAAAAAAATGTCAATTACGAGGTTAGATTTTTTTCATTCCAAAAGTCCTGCGTGAAAAAGTTAATGTACCTGATGTCATAAGAGTGTTTTGACTAGAAAAAGGATAACTAATAGGGGATCCGGATCTCAGCTAGAAGGTGAAATGAATATAAAAAATTGTGACAATTATTTAATAATAATGAGTGATTATAATTATTATAAATAATAAAATTATTTTTAAAATTAAATTTTTATTTAATAATTTTAAAGACCAATGATTAAGAGATTTCAGTGTATGACTCTTTGTTAATTGGATGAATTCTTACTCCAAACCTTTGGTAGTTTGCGCTATAACCTTTTCAGATGCGAGAAATGATGTCACATTTTGTTGCCAAAGGAAATACTCCAATTCTCTATGCATAATGTTAAAGGATACATCAATCTGATTGTACAGGAAAAAGAACTGTTAGTTCTATGCAATGGGATTATAGTAAGTTATTGCATTTGGTAATTCAAGTAGAAATATTTGTCTCTAAGCTTATCGACCACACATGTAGATGGCTTACAGACAAAGAGCAGGGAATGTTGGACATGCGGACCCGGTTGGTCTACACATTTTTAGCACAACCTTGTTAAGAAACAATCTCAAAATGTCTATTTGTCTGCATTTACAAAATTTCAGACCCCTAATGCTGAGATTGGACAATTCTTTCCGCTAAATTCAAGGGCGGAATTTCAGTAATTATGTACAGATATTTGCATATAATATGAACAAGCTGTCAAGTGTCAACTCTTGATGAACTTTCCACTCTCCTCGTTTTACATATCCATCAAACATACATTCTGAAGATCCTGGTTACAATTGACAGTTTGTTTTTAGCTATATTGACGTGTGAAAAAGAATGTATTATTGGTACCTTGGAGATAGTGTAATACCAAGTGGACATATTTAATATGAAGGCCTGTTGTCTATTTCCTCTCTACTATTTGTTTATTTCCTCCTGTGTAACTAGTTACGTACTTAATTATATAATATCTGCTTCTTACCTAATTATCGTAAGGCTCAACTACTATTTATTGTCCTTAAGAGGTGAATTCAGCTAACAAGAGAGTTCTTTTCCTTTCTTGAAGAAGATATCAAGTTCAGTCTCGTCCCTAATTTTTGGTGAGCAACGTTTTCTGTCAAGGTCAGCCACTCAGTTTCATATTTATTTTCACTAATTAATGGTCCCTAGCAATATCTATCTTCATACAGCTCCTGGGTCACATACACATGGTAATTAGAAAGAGACAGAAAAAAGATGAGGTAAGCATCTCTATCGTCTGCCTTCCTCTCCACTAGAAAAGCTGATAAATTCCACGGGGCAGGCACTCACTGTCATTGTCAAATCATTCACTCTCACCAGACTAAATATATCGCATGTCACCCTATTAGTGATGGACCATACGCACACGAATCTTAATTATATATATTTAACATTAATGAACGTGAGATTGTATTATGTTAAATACAGCTCATTTAGTATCTCGGAGAGATTTGGAGGAAATATTTTGTAATGGTTGATATCATCCTTATTGTCATTCAAAGTATTTGTCAAACATCAAACCCTAATTTCCTTGTCTTCTTTCTGACTTCAGTAAGTGCAGTCTAGCTGCCTCTTTATCTCTTTGACTACTTAACAACTTCTTTCTTTGAATATAGCTGGAGGGCATCTTTTTTTTTTTTAATATATAGTTAATGTCAACTTGAAAAGAGACTAACACTGTGCTAATACATTGACCGCGTGAGATTAGTTCCTGGAATGCAAAAGTATTCTCCTTCATGTGTACAAACAAAAATATGCATATACATACACATACAACTATATCTAGTCGTTATACAGGGTATTATGAACTTATGATTGTTAGGAGACAAGAGAAAAGCACAACTAAAATACAGCTCTCTTTGAGGGTCAACTTAATCACAGCAACAAAGCATTTTTAATCAAATAATGTCAGTGAGAAAATAAAAACTTAATAAAAAAAAGAATACAAAATCCTTCAGAGGAGAGAAAAAATCACGAGTCAAACCGATAAGAAAATCTACTAATGACAAATAAGGATTTATAAAATTTGATTTCTCACCTCATAACAACAGGTTTTCGTACAAAGATTCAAGATTAAAACTAAAATTGATGTGCAAATCAACAAATTCATAATCCAATCATTAAAATCAATCAAACAAGGATGAGAATGAGAAACTACTTGCTCTCTCCTATTTTCTTTTCCCCTTTTGGTGTTTTTGCGCCTGCCAATAAACAAACCTATGTCTTTTCTTCTTTTATATTATGAATTAGGTTTTCTACAACATACACAATCACATACATGGTTGTGTAAGTGACCGTGTCCCTTTTAGTGTCACTTAAGTCGCAAATTTACACGATTATAGAGAGCTACATAGTCATCATACACAACTGTGTATGTCATGCACACGGGCGTGTACATAACTATGTATGTCTTCACTCTTCACACGTTTCTTCACACGGTTCTTCACACGGTTTTAAAGATTTACATGGTTGATCAACATGGTTGTTTGAATCGAGGATACAGGTGTGTAGCACCTTACACGACCTTCTCTCTCCCATTGAGAGCTTCATTCATTTTGTCTTCACTTGTTCATCATCTCCACAAACCATATAGGCGTTTATGATCACCTAAAGTCTTAAAATAGGGCTGGACATTCAATAATCTCCCTCTGTAGCCCAATTATGGGAAAGACATACTATGCTTTAATAGCTACTTGAGAGACATCAGCTCATGCTTGCTTCTTCATATTAGCATTATTCAAGTTTGTATGAAATCTTCTTTAACATCAATTGTTGCTTTTTAATCACAGACCTTAACCAATGATATCTGACATCTATATGCTTTGTGTAGGAATGATACATAGTATTTTTTTCTTAAATTAATAGCACTTTGACTACCACAAAACACTACATAGTTTTCTTGCTTCACATCCAAATTTTAAAGGAATCTTTTTAACCAAAGCATCTCCTTACTAGCCTCCACTGTAGCTATGTACTCTGCTTCAGTTATAGATAAAACTACACACTCTCGTGGATTTGATTGCCATGAAATGTCTCCCCCTCTAAACTTGAACAAAAAACTGAAGTATATTTTCTTCCATCAAGATCTCTAGCTATTATTGCATCCTTATAACCTTTTAGAATTGACCCACCATCACCAAAATACAAACTCCATTTTGAAGTACCTCTTAAGTATCTCACAATCCATTTCACTGCTTTCCAGTAAACCTTTCTTAGAGTAGACAAGAATCTACTCACTAACCCAACAACCTGTGCAATATCTGGTTATGTATACACTATAACATATATCAAAGACCTTTATTACAGATGAGTATGGAACATTAGACATACCATCTTTCTCCTTTTCTATTAAGGGGCATACACACTTAGTCAACTTGAAGTGAGGTACCAGTGGCGTGCTAACTGACATGACATGCTTCATATTAAACCTTTATAGTACCCATTCAATAAACCTTTCTTGTGACAATCATAATTTCCTAGTCTTCTTGTCCCAAGTTATCTCTACGCTTAAAATTTACTTTGCAGGTCCCAAATATTTTATATGAAAAGATTTAGCAAATCCATCTTCAATTTTTGGATTCTGCCAACATCTTGACCCATAATAAGCATATTATCAACATATGGAAGAAGAATGATAAAGTCCTCATATGTGAACTTCTTAAAATACACTCATGTATTGACATAAATTCTCTTGTAACCATAATCTGTTATAAAAGAATCGAACTTCCAGTACCACTATCTTGGAGCTTGTTTCAACCTATATAAACTTTTCTTCAACTTGCAGACCACATTCTCCTTGCATTTAGCTTTGAAACCTCCTTGCTGCTCTATTTATATCTCCTCTTCCAAATCTCTATGCAAGAAGGTTGTTTAAATATCACCGTTCAAGTTCAACTCGAATTGAAGTCATCTTGATCACTAGTGAGAAGATTTTATCAAAATTTGTACCCTTCTTGTGACTGAACCCTTTCACCAATAGCCTTGCCTTTTGCTTAACCAACTTGTTGTCATCTTTCTTCATCTTAAATACCCATTTATTCTTCTTTGTTTTTTTGCCTTTTGGAAGCTTCATAAGCTTATATATATCATTCTTCTTTAAAGAGTTCATCCCTTACTTCATAACTACGAGTAAGAGATCTTTGTTATCATAAGATGTAACTTTTTGCACATTCTCAAGTTCCCCTCAGTAGTAACCAATAGATATTTTGCACTCGGATATCTAGTAGAAGGCCTTGTCTCCCTTGTTGACCTTTGAAGCTGTGTTTCATTAGCTGTTGAATTTGATTGCTCCCTTTACTCATTATCCTTAATAGTTCCATTTTCAACATCGTTTGAATGTGGTTTAAGTAGCTCATCATTATCGGATTGTATATGATACAACCAATGTGTTTTTGATCACACACTTCATCTTCTTTACCTATAAACTACTCAACATTAGAAGAAGAATTATCAATCTTATAGGATGAGCTACTATATGTTAACTTATCTTCTTTGGGAAGATCAACAACTCTCTCGTGCTGAATACCGCATCCCTACTCTTGACCACCTTTTAGTTCTCTGGGTCATAGAATTTGAAGCCAAACTGATCATCACCATAGCTTACAAAGATGTGAGGTATTGCCTTTGAGTCAAGCATCTATCTTTGATCCTTGGGTACGTGTCTAAATGCCTTATAGCCAAACACTCTCAGATGATGATAGGTAGGATTTTTACTAGTTTACGCTCTTTTAAGAATCTCAAAATTTAATGAAATTGAGGGAGCTCAGTTGATCAAATAGACTGCAGTTCAAAATGCTTCACCCCAAAATATCTTTAGTAGCTTAGACATTCTGTGTTGGGACCCGATCTCGAGGACCGAACCCCAACCGGAACGAAGGAACAAAAACGAAAAATTCGAAAGAACAAATCAAAAGCACGGATTTCTTATCGAATTCGAAGCGAACGAAACGAAAGTAAATTCGAAACAAACGTTTCGAAACGAACGGAAATACATGCCGACATCCGAAGCGCAAATCTTAGAAAACGAAACGTTGCGTTGGAAATCCTAAGACTAATCCGAAAAATCCCGATAA
>JAOSBL010000007.1:16942653-16953099 GCA_027568915.1 Erythroxylum roraimae
AACTCAATTTAATTAAGGTACAATGAATTCCCACTAATGTCTGTGAGGGTATTCATATACATTTAGAACAGCAGCTCTGCAACTTTCTAAATTTAAACTCAATTTAATTAAGGTACAATGAATTCCCACTAATGTCTGTGAGGGTATTCATATACATTTAGAACAGCAGCTCGGAGGAGTCATAATCTTGAGCTTGGAGTGAACTATCAAGTTTTCTTATGATTGCTTAATCAGCTTTGCAACCTGCATTATAAGTGAGATTATATGAGGATCTTGTGTGTCCCAAAAGAATCCATCTATTGACTTGCTTTATATTGTTTATTCTGCTTGATTGTATTTGATTACCTTAGCTTACATCTCCATGATACCTTTTCATTTTTGGTTTCGTTTGGAAAATCCTCCTTTGAGTGCTACATGCTTCTGTAAACCAGATAAAAAGCCTTGGCGCTAAAGCTGGAGTTGTCTTAAACCCCGCAACCCCATTGAGTACTATAGAGTATGTCCTTGATGGTGAGTTCTTTTACCCCCTCTTTCTTGAAATTTCCTTCCATTCTTGTTTCCAGGTTGATTGCTGTCAAGGTCCTAACCTTTCCCAATCAGATTCGAGCTCTGCTGAATGTCCAGCATTGATGTACGTGGGAAAGATTTAGTACAAAAGAAAGGATTTATATCTTTTAAATAGTGAGGGGGAGCTTTGTTGCATAGCTGTTAAATTATGGCAATTGGCAACTTCTACTGATAAGTATAGAAATTAGAAAAGCATCTTGTGGTATGCAAACGCACGTGGTAAAGTGATAGTTAAATTTAAAAGGTCTGTCATACTCATGCAGTTATTTTTCCCAAGCCTCTTCTGAAAAGTACTTTTTCTACCTGAAGTTTAAGTGTATCGGAATAGAAACAAGTATGGAGCACTCAATAATAAGCAAAATCTTTCATGCATTTAGAAGGAACTGCACTCTTGACATTGTGTGCTCATTTTTTGTCTTGTTGCAGTGGTTGATCTGGTCTTAATTATGTCTGTGAACCCTGGTTTTGGTGGGCAGAGCTTCATTGAGAGCCAAGTGAAGAAAATCTCAGATTTGAGGAGAATGTGTGTAGAAAAGGTGTAACAAACTCTATCCTTGAACTTGTTTATCCTTATTTGTGACACTTTGCTGTTTATTCTGTTGACCGAGAAGCTTTTGCATTATGCTGTTGTTCACAGGGAGTGAATCCGTGGATTGAGGTCGATGGTGGAGTTGGTCCCAAAAATGCATATAAGGTTTCTGACATATTAAACTTCAGATTATGTGATACTACTTGAGATTTTAAGACCAGTTATATCCTTGCTAAAAGACATGCTCATCTTTGTCCAAAGAGTAGCAGTTGAGCGACTTCTTGAGAGAAATCCTCTCTCTTGCTGGCTGCACTAAAATTTTTATGATGAATTAATCATATTATATCAACTGCTGGAAATAAGAGACTTCGAATGATGTTTGAAGACTCTCAGATACTCCACACCTTTCGTTGAGGCTAAATTTCTTCAAATAGTTGCTCTTGACATCCTTTGATTTGCTCTTAACGGAAAAGGATTCAAGGGATCTAAACATAAACTATCCACGCTCTCCAACTTGACTGGAGAACAACGTTATTTTGTCTTGATTAATGCTTATATGGTATACTACAGACATCCTTCAGCAGTTCAGCTGACATCAATGCATTGTTCGTTATTGTTTTAATACTAACCATACAACAGCATCCAACACTCTTTCAAGTTATGAAACTACATTTCAATTTTCATTAGTAGTTCCCTTTTCACTTCTTTGTAGGTTATTGAGGCTGGAGCTAATGCTATAGTTGCTGGTTCGGCTGTATTTAAAGCCAAGGATTTCGCTGAAGGTGTGGTCAAAGACAATCTTAATTTTTTCTAATGCTTATAAGTGAATGTTCTTCAACCTAATTTAATAGAATTGTTCAAATTGTTTTTACAGCTATAAGAGGAATTAAAACCGGCAAGAAGCCATTGGCAGTAGCAGTGTAAATACGATCAACCCAAATTTTGCCAAAGTGGGATATCTTTCTTGTTCATGCTTTGTACGTGACTTCTTTCACATTCTCAAATTTTACTGCTTTCTGATTCCTCTTGGAAAGTTTTGATGTCAGAACAAGGCTGCAGAGATGATCCAAAAAATCATTTCTAAATTCTTTTTTAGTCCTTCCTTACCACATAAGGTTGATCATTACTTCCAATATCTATTTGGAGCCTTAGAATTTCGACTATAAATGAAGTGTGCTTATGTATTGAATTTATTTCTTCTACGTTGCATGGTATGTTACCAATATAAACAGAAGGTTCAATCTTAATTCTTGACAAAAATGGTCTTGATTATGTTCCACAAGTACTAAATTCATTGAGGTTGGTTACTCTGTATTGCAGATGTAAGACTCCAAGTAGAAAGCATGTTACTGCTACCTGTGTGCATTAAGATTTGCTGTCATCTTGGTTGAGCTTCTTTGTTCTCAAAGATAACCTTAGAAATCAAGCCTGCAGTCAGAAGGCTATAGGGCATGTAATACATGTACCAAATACTTTTTAGGAATTCAATAATGTTGACATATACCAAGGATTTTCCAACAATAAATTGTTCTGTTTGTTTCGTACACTTTTAATTTTTGACATTTGTTTTGAAATATGAAACACAATTAGAACATGATTAAAACAGAAACTTTCACCTAGAGCATCTTTTTATACCGCATAGCTCCTCAAAGATCCTCTGGTTATTTGCAGCAGAACTAGTCTATTTAAACCAAATACACTTATTTCCTAAACTAAGCATTATCCTATGACATTGAAATATGTAGCTTATGTTCTTATATCTTTTTATAGTTAAGCCAGAAACCAATGAGAAAACTGACAAGAAGCAATTGACAAATAAACACTTGTACCGTCTAGAGCAGGTTATATGTTGAAGTTAATCTATTAAGGGATGAGCTTCAGGAAAGGATGGAGAACTGTATATTAAACCAAACAATTGTTACTTCAAGCTTCACCTTTCATAAATCAGTCAAAAAGGTATTTGGCACAGCACAGCACATTGCACATAGATACGGACGAATGAGTATTATCTCCCAAATATACTGCAAGAATAAATCCTACCCTTGCATTACTGAATTCTCTGTATAATTAGTTAATTATTAGTCATTCAAGTTATGCTCCGGCAAAAATATTGCTGTGCCACTCTCCAGTATCCTGGATTGGCAATCATAAATTTTAAAGGGAAATATCTACGCGATTTATATATGGACAGAGTGAAGGATAAAAAGATCTGCAACGACTTCAGGACTTTGGTAATGAATGTCAAAAAAATACTTTGCTACTACATATATACATCGCCTAGTGTGTTTCTAACCCATGACTACTATATGCTACAGACTCTTGATCCCTCTTATCTGGTATTCAGATTTCAACCCCACTGATACTGACATATATACAAAATACCTATATATCCTGCCTGCATATGGGACATGAACCCTGTTTTACAAGCCACTGGTCCACACAAGCCAAATGGAATGTATGAAGGCACCGGGGCAGACTCCTTGCAATTTCCCCACTTTCAATATCCTGGGAAGAAGCAAAATGCCATTAAAGAAAACTTTAAGGGGGAAATAGAAAACAGAACTAAGTTACTAATCATGTACATACATGGGCCAATCTCTCATCTGTGTGTTTGTTGAAGAACAGAATGTAACAAAAATAAGAGAGTTTGAGAGGGAACCTGCAAGCATATTGTGCAACAGATGGACTGCTTTGCTTTAGTTTGATCCAAAGCATAAGATGGTAAGCCCTTCAGAGAAGTTTTTGACAATCCTCTGTATGAAACTTCATCAATATCTTGGGACTCATCATGGTTTATATTAGACAGTGTGACCTGCTCACCCAGAACAAGGTGGATAAGAATCCAATCACACTAAGAGTTAATTTCAATTAGATGTCTAAATGCCCGCTGAAGAGAAGTGTGTTCCTACAGATTTAACATTTTAAAATGCTGAAAGTTACCCAAACAGTGCATTAATATCTGTGATAAGTATGAAGGCGTGGTCCGATCCTGCAACAATTAAAGTCTACAAATGCAAGGGGTAACTGTCTGATCACACAAATCAACACCTGAGTTCAAGCAGATATGCTTTTGATGTACACACAGCATCAAGGAAAACAATCCCCTATCATTAGTATCTTTAATCAATCTGTACTATATGATAATGCATGCATCTTGATAGGTACTTTTTGGCAGGTCTACAACCTCCAGGTTAAACATGCATACAATTAGGCAAAAAAATTCCAAGAAAACATTCAATCTCTAACACTTTCGCATGCAGGAGACAAAATAACAAGAAGAAGAAATAGAAATAGATAAACATGTCAAAAAACAAAAAAAAAGGGAGGAGAGGGAGAGAGCAGGTTGCTCAATCAGAATGTAAGACATACCTGCCAATGATAAGCATTTAACATTGCTGGCGTGAATTGGTCATCGACAAACCTCCCTTGGATAAGTTCCTCTATGAAATCTGCCTGGAACAAAAAAATATAAAAGTTTAATTTCCAAGAAACTAAAACAGAAAGACAAATTCATGCAAAATGTGTCATATGAAACTGACGCTAAAGAAAAGCAGGATATAACAACATTTAAGATAATCAATTAGCAACCAGTCAGTTAGCTGGGTTCAAGCATGGTCGAATAATCACCATTCAGGTCACATTTTATGCCACATCTATACCCTATATGCGAACAATTTCAGATCTCGAGGACGCGATCCTCCTCGATAATAGAGATTAATCCCAGCATTGCCTGTGGGGAAAACATAAGCAAGGAAAGAGAGTAAATGCACACCAAAGAACATGAAGACTAACCATAGATGATGGTCTCCGTGAACCAGACTCTTCCGAGCCCCAGTATGCACGAGAAGCCTCTAAAATCTCAACTGAAAGCACCGCACCAGCAATGGCCCCCAATCCAGCTCCGCGAAGAACACCGAAATCAGAAGCCCTACTGGCTAAAGCACCAGTAACAGCTCCAGTGAATGCTCCAGCTGCAGGAGAATTCAAACATGTATTATGAAGAATCCCAAAACACATATAGGCAAAAATATGTACCCGTATGTTTTTTTTTTTTGAGTAAAAGATATCATAATAAGAACATTAGAAGCTTTACAACCATACAAAGTTTAATTTTTTTTTAGCATAATAGCACATTAAACTACACCGTTACTCAGCATATATTATGAATACCCGAGAACTAACAAATTCACTTTGTGCAAGATCAAAACTTCTACTCAATACAAACCTTAGAACTGGATTGGAATTTTCTATGATGCATTTAAAAGGGAAAAGAGAAAACGGATATCCTTACATGAAGCAGAAAATTTGAACATTTGATTTTGTAACACCTAACGGTTCTATAAAACAGAACATCGATTTCTTGCGATCATAATTCGCAGAACCCATGTCAAGTAAAATCCATGATTACAGAAATCACCAATCTTTCAGAACACCAACATCAAATAAATGCACATCAGAATAGAAATAACGTTGAAAGAACAACCTATAGCAAAGAGCCCCGTTAAAGCTCCGGAAATAGCACCAGCAACCAATTTAGGAACACAATCGAGAACTCGACTGCCTTCAGTTTCCACAGCGTTTTCCGTGGCGGAAAGGTTAGAGCCTGACGCGGCGGAGACACCGCGGCAAAGATGGCAGCGATTTTGCCTTGTCTGATATGGGGTACAAGTGCAGGGAGGTTGAACGTCCATTATAGGCAGAAAAAAAAAATAGTGAAGAAGAAGCAAAAAAGAAAAGCCCTAATATATGTTTTTGTAAATACTAAATAGCAGGACAATTCAACTAGATTTTGGCGGCTAATTATAGAAAATTGCAAATTGAGGGATTGATCGCTTTGGATAAGGAAGAAAGGATCTTGGTGGGGAGAGATTTTTGGAATGTAACTATCTTTTTTCACTCTTATTTCAAGTTTTAACTGAACTCAATACGTGTAGTTATTTTTATTTTTAAACATTTTTACTATTTAAAATTATTTGATTTTTTATTTTATAATATTGTAAATACTAAAATGTTTGGTTCAATCAGAAGTAATATTTGTTTAGTATTATAAATATAAGTTCAATTTTTATTTAAATAACAAAAATAATAAATGGAAATATACATCTTTTGTTCTCAAAACTAGACTTTTTTGTTTTAAAGTGAGTCATTGGAAATAATTTTTTTAAAGATAAATAAATAAAATGTAATGATAACCGGTGTTCATCAATTAATCAGAACAAAAGAAGCATATTTACATATTTCATAACCAACGTATAGGTTTACTCACTCAAACAGAAATTAGTGGTCCACTATAGCTTGTTTTATACACCCCTTTTTTCCTGAGTGATTTGGAGGGGAAGATTCCTTGCTATGATGGCTAATCTGATAGGTATTAAGGTCTTATGATAAATGACACTCACATTGGGCGATTTCTCTTCCAATTTTTGCCCATATTGTAATCCGATTATACACCATTTTCTAACTAATCTTGAGTGAGTTAGTGATTCTGAAGTGGATTTGCTGGGTACATCCGGTAGATTATACCAATCGGCCGCCCCAGTTTTAGGGTAAATTGTCAGCCTTAGTTTTTGGCGACTACGGTGGTTGTTTTCGCAGGCATTGTACACCATACTATTAGGGTAATCCTTACCAGGGTCTTCGGGTCTGAGACATGGGAAAGAAAAAGCACAAAGGGAAAGACATCATAGCGGATTGCGTGGGGCTACAAGTAAAGAATCTGAGAAGACAACCTGTGGGGAATCTGGACACTGTTGAAAGGGAAATGCGAAAGGCAGGTGCGGTGAACCTTTAGTTGATAAAAATAGCAAACACAAAGAACACTGCGGGGAATAGGAATGCCGAGACGAGGGTAGCGAAAGTGGATTCGGGAATACACAGTGTTGGAGACAGAAGAACAATACAAGAAGGTAAGCCTCGTGAACAAGAGCAGGCGACTTTTGTGAACAGACCTGGTATGTTACTGAATACTGGAAAAGTTGTGAGTACTGGAGTATTGTGTGAAGAGTTGGGGGATGAAGATGCATCAACAGCTAATGAGGACATTGAGTTGGGGAGTGTAGGTTCAACCGATACTGATGGGTCAGAAGAAGATGAGTCTGCATTGCAGGTGTTTGATAGAATGCCATAGTCAACCCCAGTCAAACAGAATGAAGAAGAGCCAATACAGAACGTGTTTGACAAAATGCAAAACCGAGTTCCTGTGATCACCGAAGGAGACAAAAACAAACCATCATTTGCCAGCCTCCTTAGAAACAATAGTGATCTGAAGCAAGAGTTACAACTGGAATATATGCAAATCGAGGATGAAGTTACAATAGAGGATGAGGACATAATGCCACTTGAGCAGGAATGGGGGTACTACCTTGTCGAATGTTTCACTGGAAGGTTCTCGGGGATGAAAGCCTAATTGCTAAATGGGGAGTGCCTTGCAAGTTACTGCCTCATGATCAGGGCTGGATTATGTTCCAATTCGAAGTAGATGAAGACCGAACCGGTGTTCTAGCAGGGGGCCCCTATATTTTGTTTGGGAAAACATTGTTGCTAAAAAAGTTGTCACAAGGCTTTGCTTTCAACTACTAAGACTTCATGGAAGTCCCACTGTGGCAGCAATTTCCGAACGTTCCACTAGAATTGTGGACTGAAAAAGGCCTCTCCAAGCTTGGCTCCCAAGTTGGTAAACCTATCTGCACAGATAAGATAACATGCAAGAAATCCATAATTGGCTATGCTTGAATATTGGTTGAGGTGGATGTGTCTAGGAAACCAGTAACTAGTTTTGATGTTAAAATGTTGGGGGGAAGTAGATATACCTAAATGGTGATTTATGAAACATTCCCTAGTTATTGCTGCTATTGTAAACAATTTGGGCATAACCCTTGCTAATGTAAGACTACTGGAAGAACATATAAAAAGTTGCTGAAGGAGGTTACTAAAGAGGGGGGCATGAAGGCTGGCAACCCATTGGATAAAGAAGATGTTAATGAGGATGGTGGTTTATAGATTCAGGCTAATCAGGGTATGGATGCTGAGAACCTAACAAACCGAGAAGCTACATGGGAATAAACCAAGACACAAACCAAGATAGGGAAAGTGGACTGCAAATCCAAACAGAAAGGAATAAAGAATCTACTTTAACTAGAGAGGTAGTAAATGAAGTTAGGGGACATAATGACATCCAACTTCGAGGGAGGTAAAAATAGTTAATAGTAGTGACTAGCAGAAGGTGCAGAGTTCTAAAAACAATAGCAAAGGCAAGGCAGTGATAATTACCAATAGAAGAATGAATGAAGGTGATAAGGGGCAAGATCAACCGAAGGGGAGTAAGGAGGTGAGTGAGAAATGCACTGCAGATGCAAACAGAAAAACAGGAGGGGAGGGGCCCTCCCAACTGCAAATTTGCTTGCCTTTTGGAAACCAAACTAACTACAGATAGTTTGGGTAGTATGATGAATAATAAGTTTTTAGGATGAGATTATAGCCATAATTTTGGTTCTATCTTAAAGGGCCAAATTGCTATTGCTTGGAATTCCTTATTTTATTCCTGTCATGTATTAGAGAAGGGTGAATAATTTATCCATTGTAAGGTGCTATGTTGAACCACTAAAAGGAAATTTCTAGTGACATGTGTCTATGGGCTGTATAGTGTGACAAAATGGAGGGAATTATCGCAGCAGTTGATTGGGCTAGCTACAGATTCAATGATGCCATGGATGATAATGGAGGATTTCAATTGTGTATGCACGGCTAGTGAAAGAATTGGATGCTAACCCCCATTCGTATACTTATTGAAAGATCTACAAGAATTTCATGTGACTCTTGAATTGGAAGATGCCCCATTTAGAGGGGGGACTTTCACTTGACAGAAAAACCAGTTATGGGGCAAAATTGGATAGAGTCCTTGTCAACCAAGCATAGGAAGCAAAAGGTATGCACTGTTCGAGCTAACTTCTTACCTATGATGGTAAGCTCGGATCATTGTCCAGTAATAGTGGAATTCAGTCAACAGGAGGTCTGAGGGAACAAACCGTTCAAGTTTTTCAACATATGGCTTCACCATCCTTTCTTCCAAGATATAGTTGCCAACATCTGGGACATGGAAGTGGTTGGAACTGTGCAGTACATCCCATGTGCAAAATTGAAGGCATTGAAGACCCCCTTGAAAACTTTGAATAATGAAGAGTATGGTCACTTTACTAGTAAAGTAAAGAAGGCACAAGAGGAGTTTCAAAGAGCATATCAAGATTCCCTAAGCAAACCCGAAGACAAAGAATTAAAACTTATGGTGAATACCAAAAGGAAGCACGCGGTATTCTTGCAAGATGCTAAAAGGCTTTTTTACTAACAAAAAGCCAAATGCAAACACTTGATGGAGGCTGATGGAGGCACTAGGTACTTCCATGCGGTGGCTCGGAAGAGAAGTAGACAAAATGCAATCACTGACCTTATTAAAGAAGATGGATCCGAAACCATAACAATGGAGGAAGTGACAAAATGTATAGTAAACTATTATAAGGGGCTTCTTGGCACTTCATCCCCTCGGGAAAGCTTAGACCTACAGGTGATAAGGAATGAAGCAATGTTGGATCCAGAGATGCATGCAACTTTGATTGCCTCAATTATGGATGATGAGATCAAGCAAGCTATGTTTGATATTGGTAATGATAAAGCTTTGGGACCAGATGGTTATACAGTCGCCTTCTTTAAGAAACTGTGGGATAGGGTTGGACAAAATGTTAGGGAAGCTGTGCATGAGTTCTTTGTTAATGGTTGTATGCTAAAACAACTCAACCACACTATCATCACTCTTATCCCCAAGAAGCAGACAACATCAAGAGTGACTGACTTTAGACCAATAGCCTGCCTGAATGTTGTGTATAAGGTGATTACGAAAATTTTAACTAAGCATATGACGGCGATTGTGGGGAAAATAGTAGACCCAGCCCAATCTGCTTTTGTATTAGGTAGGAGTATATTGGAAAATATTTTCTTAACGCAGGAACTTGTTAGGGGCTACAGTAGAAAACGCATCTCCCCATGTTGCATGATCAAAATTGATATTACAAAAGCCTATGACATGGTCTCATGGGAATTCTTGGAAGAAATGATGAAAGGGCTGGGATTTCTAGATCGGTTTGTGTGTTGGGTTATGGAGTGTGTAACAACAACCTCATTCTTGGTCTCGATCAATGGCATCTTATATGGGAGGAGAGGATTGCGAAAGGGAGACCCGATGTCACCCATACTGTTCTTGCTTTTTTCGGAATACTTATAAATAGTGTTAAAAGTGAGAACGGCCAGCCCCTCCTTTAACTTCCACCCGAAATGCAAGCAATTAGGTATCACACATTTTG
>JAOSBL010000007.1:16968631-16979579 GCA_027568915.1 Erythroxylum roraimae
AAAAACCTAGCTCTCTCTGCATTCAACAGTCTTACCTTCACCAAAAACCTAACTTGAGCGTCGGAGGGGCTAATCGGGCCATCACCCCCGAAGTGCCTTCTTTTGTTTTGCAGGGTTCTCATCGTCAAGATCAACACAACGAGCAATCTACATATGGATCCAAACGGCAACGTTCCGTTCAGTCAGAATCCGGCTGAACCAAGATTAATGCTTCATTTTCTATCATGTTATATTTAGACATTTTAAAATTGTAGTCATCGTTATTAATGTAACTATGCATCGTTGAATTATATATATATATATATATATATATATATCTCACATATTTTTAGTGTCGATATTTAAATTTTTATAAAAAATATTACATATCCGATATAAGAAGAACGTAAATATTGTCTGAATTCAGATATGGATAGAAATGCCAAGAGACGTCAAAGTTATGCCGAAATGCTAGCAAAATGAAAAGCGAGAATTCTTATGACGACTTAGAGAAACTCGTGCTGCAAAAAAGAGAGGCGCACTACTTTGCCTATAGTTTGTCAAACAGTTAGTGATCAACATTCAAATTCTTTCATTGATATTGAACCTTCCGGCTGCCAACTTTACATTCATCAATCTACTAGTTAGCTATTAGAAAATCGATCTCTTGATTTTGATATGAATCGTGTTGATCCAACTCATTCTTCTCTCCAATTAGAAGAAATTGTTGATATGACATCAACATTTCAAGCATCTAATGTGACATGTGATATTTCAAATTGTCCAACTCTATCTTCTTTTTCAATTCAACCTAACTCAGTGATATGTGTTGAAGATCAAGGTATACATTTTTTAACCTATATTTTTACTATTTGTAATATTATTAAAGTCATTGTCTTATTTTTATATATTTTAAGGAATAAACCATCATCATTCTTCGTCAAAGTTAGCATCCTTGCAGAATTTATCTATTGAGGCTCAACAACTTCGTTTTGTTCCAAATTGCGAACATTGTCATGCAAAGAGATTTTATCTTGAACCTCCATCATTCTGTTGTTCATCAGGACAGATTTCCATTGTTGCCCCTCAAATGCCATATGCTTTGAAACTTTTATTTATTGACAATGATGAAGAATCAGAACATTTCAAAAAGAACGTTCCTACATATAATAATAACGTAGCTTTTACCTCTTATAGAGCTAGGTATGATCAAGAACAAACAAAAAACTAGGAAGGGGTTTATACATTTCGTATTCAGGGTCAAGTTTATCATTTCCTTGACAGTTTAGTTTCAACAACTGATAAAGTATCTAGTATCCAACTTTATTTCTTTGATACTGATGAGGAACTAAAAAAAAGGACTAACAGTTGTGATAAACTTTGTGAGAATACATTAAAACTGATTATGGAAATTCTAAAAGATAATCCTTATGCCAAGTTCTTTCGAAGTCTTAGGGAGATTCCATCATTTAAGAATCATGCAATAATCCTAGGGTGTTATCCTGGCCTTGATTAACGTGTTTATAATCTTCCTACTACATCACAAGTGGCTGCTATATAGACTGAGATTGATGATGAACAAATTGATAAATGTCCTCACATCTAAGTCTATGCTCACTCGGGTATAAGTTATAGAATTCAATCTTATTATGCATGTTATGACCCCCTTCAATATCCTCTTTTATTACCTCATGATAAATCTGGATGGCTTCGTGGAATTAAGCGGTTAATTTCAAAGAGAAATAGGGGCAATGTTTTTGATGAGGGAATTGATGTTCATTTCAACTCATTTACTGATCCATCTGAATTATTCGCTATGGAAAACACAGGCAAGTTTCTTTTTTGTTTTATCATTTTGAAAATATTATTTAATTCCACCGTTTTATTTATGAAATTCACCTTCTTTGCTACTAGTTGTGGATGAAGAATACTGTGAAGATGGTTTTGTTTCCGCTAGAGAATATTACTATTATCGGCTCCAAATGAGAGAAAATGATGAATCTATGTTGCTCCATAGCTTCAGATTGCTTCAACAATTTATTGTGGGCACTTATATAAATATTGAAACATCTCGACTTGATTTCCATAGAAAAGACAAAATGAGATATGGACATAAATACTGCAAAGTGTTTTGGATAGTGTTAGTGTTGGTCAAATAAAAGGTTCAAGAATTGGTCTTCGAGTTGTGTTCCTAGCTTCATTTATCGGTGGTCCAAGGGACATGAAACGACGTTATCTTAATGCAATGGCTTTGGTACAAAAGTATGGTAAACCAGATATTTTTCTGACCATGACTTGCAACCCTATATGGAGAGAGATACAAGACAATCTTAAATTTCATGAAAAACCATAAGATATACCAAATTTATTAGCTAGAGTATTCAGAGCTAAATTTGAAATTCTAAAAAATGATTTGATCAAAAAACAAATCTTTGGAGATGTGGTCACATTTTTTTATGTTATTAAATTTCAAAAGCGTGGATTCCCTCATGCTCATTTATTACTGATAATTAAGCCACATTCTAAATTATTAAATCCAGATTCTTACGATCATATCATATCCGCTAAAATACCAGATCCTGATCAAAATTCACGATTATATTCTTTTGTCATTTAACATATGATTCATGGTCCTTGTGGTTTTATAAATAAAGATTGCCCTTGCATGAGAAACGGTGCATGCAAAAATTATTATCCCAAGAATTTTGCTCCTTTTACTGGTCATAGTAAGGACAATTATCTATGTTATAGATGAAGAGATGATGGTAGGAAAGCTAAAATTTGCAGACATGAGATTGATAATAGGTGGGTGGTTCCTCACAATCCGTATCTCTTGATGCTAATTGATTGTCACATAAATGTTGAAATATGTTCAACTGTAAAGCTTGTCAAATACTTATACAAATATGTTTTTAAGGGCCATGACCTTTTGAATTTTAGTATTATTGATCAAGAGATCACAGTTGATATTGATGAAATAAGTAATTTCTAAGAAGGTCGTTGGATTTCACATCTTAAAGCTTTATGGCGTATATATGAATTTCACCTGGCTGAGATTAATCCATCAGTTTATATACTCCAGGTTCATCTCCCAGATCATCAATTTATTTCCTTTGACAGAAATGCAGATCTTTTCTATTTGTTGAGAAAAATTGACTCCTCAAAAACAATGCTCACTGAATTTTTTAAGACGAATTTGACAAATAAAAAGGCAGAAGAGATGAAATGTTTATATAAAGATTTTCCGGAATATTTTGTTTGGAATCGAAAAACAAAAACATGGTCAGAAAGAAGTCGAAGAAAAGTAATAGGAAGATTGGTTACTGTTGACCCTAGAGAAGGAGAAAGGTATTACTTGAGGTTATTACTCACAATTGTTAAAGGACCAACATAATTTGATGACTTGTTGACTGTTTATGGTAAGAAAAGAAGCTGTTTCAGAGAGGCTGCACTATAGTTAAGATTGCTAGCGTCTGATTTTTATATACAACAAACTCTTGAGGAGGTTGTTATGTTTCAAATGCCAACATCGCTCAGACTTTTATTTGCTACGCTTCTATTCAATTGTTCACCAACTAATCCTAAGCAGCTCTGAGAAACATTCAAAGACGACTTTTGTTTTGACTATCAATATGCTTCTTCCTATAGTACCTACACATCTGATGACATTACAAAAATGGCCCTTCAAGATATTAATAAATCTTTAGAGCCAATGGGGCAGAGCTTAGCTGATTACCTTTTTGCTAATCATCAATTTCGTGTTGATTATCATGAAAATCAAAATACAGAAATACAAAGTGAGAAGAGTATACAGGTTGATCCTGAAGACCTATTATTACAATCAAGGTTGAATAACGAACATAAATACATATTTGATTTGATACTGGATTCAATTTTGACTTCGAGCAGTGGAATTTTTTAATTTATGGTCTTGGTGGAACTGGGAAAACTTTCTTATATCGAGCTCTCCTTTCAAACTTATGGTCATAGGGATATATTGCAATTGCTGTTACTACATCAGGTGTTGTAGTGTCGGTCTTTTCTAGTGGTAGGACATCTCACTCAAGATTTAAAATCCCGCTTGATTTTTCAAAGGAAAAAGTTTGTCAATTAAGTAAGCAGAGCAGTATTGGAAAATTGATATTTGAATGTACTCTTATCTTATGGGACGAGGCTTCCATGGCAAAACGAGAAGCTATTGAAGCATTTCATGATTTGCGTCAAGATATCATGGATTCTAATGAACCTTTTGGACGAAAAATTGTTGTATTTGTTGGTAATTTTTGTTAAACATTACCCGTTATTGACCAAGCTGCAAAACAACAACTCATTGATTCGATTCTTCTAAATTCACATCTTTGGCTACAGATGTGTAAATTCTCTTTGACGATAAATATGAGAGCTATATAAAATCCAGCTTTTTGTGAATTTTTATTACATGTAGGAGAAGGCATCGAACTAGTTGATGACCAAGATCAAATATCCTTGCCAAAACAACTAGTTATTCCTTATGATAACAAGGATGAGTCTCTTAATAGGTTAACACATTTTTCGTTATATATTTTACTTTCCTTTTTTTGAAATAAATACAATTACATCTTTCTGATGCACCTTTACCTCCACCAGGTTACTTGAAAATGTCTTCCCTGACCTAAGCTTGTATTCATCTGATCCCTACCAGATGATAAATAGATGTGTGTTGTGTCTAACAAACAGTTGTGTTGATGAAATTAATGAGATCATGATTAACATATTTGTCAGGAAATATGCATTCATACATGAGTTTTGACAAAACGATTGACCGAAGATATCAAGCAGATTATGAAGATTTTATGAATTCTGTAATTCCAAAAGGCTTACCTCCGCATAAACTCTTACTCAAAGAAGGCTCCCCGATTATGCTCCTAAGAAATTTGAATCCAACTAAGGGTCTATGCAATGGGACAAGGTTGAAATGTAGACAACTAAAAGATCATACAATTTCTGTAGAAATTGTCTTTGGACCTCACAAAGAAAAATTAGTTTTTATACCTAAAATTCCCTTACAATCTTCAAAGAATTTTAAAAATGGAATACCTTTTGTCAGAACACAATTCCCTATTCGTTTGTGTTTTGTAATGACCATAAACAAATCTTAAGGTCAGACACTTGATTATGTGGGAATTTATCTTCGTCAACCTGTATTCTCATATGGACAATTGTATGTAGCTCTGTCAAGAGCTCACACTCCTGAATCAGTTAAAGGTCTAATTATTCCAGGAACTTTTGAATCTTCATAGTTTGATCAAAAGACAGGAAATATTGTATTCCATAAAATATTTGAATTAGTCAAATTATAAAATATAAACTTTTCAAAAGGTATATTAATTGTTTTATTCAAGTTGATATAATTTCATTTCATATAAAAAAACATTCTTTTCCCCTGATTAATTAATTAAACAAATCTTTCAGGATGGAAAAATGTTTATTGATTAAGGATATTTTACCTAGTGCTCAATAGTGGTCATGTGAAATTATTGTCCAAGAAAAACAGCATGTTATCGCATCACATAACACACCATCGAAAAGACAAAAGTTTATCTTTGTTGATTCTGAGATATAACGATTACACTTTCTTTATTCAAAATGTTTATTTTTTAAAACTTAATTGCTAACAATTTCTTTATTATTAACAGGGATCACAAGTTGAAGGTATTATATTCAACAATGATATCCAACAAATGAGCCATATTTTGCAACCATGTAGAAAAATATATTATTTGTAATGTTGTTGTGAAGGCAATTCCACTTCAGCATGAAACTGAAGACTTACAAATACAATGGACAATTGCAAGTCACACTGTCATTGAACCTGCACCAGATGATGATGCCATCATCCCCATGAAATTTAACTACACACCTTTCAGCGATCTTATCAACTGCATAAACGACAAGGAAAAATCAGTTGGTTAGACCCTTAATTTATTTCTTTATACAATGTTGACTATTTCTTTCTGTTATATTTAATGATATTTATATTTAACATGTGATAGATATTTTGGTTGTGGTTCTTCAAGTCTTGGATCATAAAGAAATCAATAAAGATGGCAAAAATTCAACTATGCAAAAATTCGTTCTTGCCAACAAGCAGTAATTTAAATTCTCTGTTATTCTTTATACTTCACAAAAACTGAGATAATTTCTGCTTCTTTTTTCTGACATTTCTTTTTTCATTACTAACGAGGGGCAGCAAATTGCCAAATCCTTACATTCTTATCCGATAATTGTGTGTCGCAGACTAAAAGTCAACTTCTATAACGTTATTTTTGTTTTTCTTTATCACACTATTACATTTTATTACTTATCCTCCTTTTTTTTTAGCTTACAATTGAAAAATTTTCGGTGTTGCATTATCTACCTAGTTTGACTCAGCGATTCTTGTTGATCCACCAATAGAAGAAGTTGCAGAGCCTAAAACTTGGTACTGCCTTATCTTTACTTCGACGATCAATCAAATTATACACAAATTTTATAATATTCTCATGCCTTTATATTTATAATTATTATGTTCCAAGGTACGACGAAATAATAAGGAACTTAAAACCCTTATTAACCAACAAGCTTATCTAAGATATAATCTTGATATATCTTTCGGATCGCATCAGAAAACTACCAAAATCATCTTCTTGAATTCTACCAGTAAAGTAAATGCATATTATATTCTCATGAACGTTGCTTATTTGATATTGATTTATTGAATAAAAATCTTATTGTATATTTGCAGACAACATGGATTAAAGTTGATATTTCCTTCCAACATATCTTGCAAAAGTACTGGTATATGGCAAGTAAGAAATGCTTTCATTCTACAACTGCTAATTATGGAGTTCCATTCACTTATAATTCTTGCGAAGAAAAACTTCCTACTAAGCCCAGGGTTTCCTTTTCTCTTTTTAATTTACTGCCTTATTCTTCTCGTGCACTTTATATGTGCATGATTTTTTCCAACGTTTTAACGTTTTGTATTTGGATGTCACAGTTGTAACATGCTAAATCACACCCGTGAGACCTTCTTCACGGGTGTGACTTGTAAGTCATACCTATGACACCTTCTTCATGGGTGTGACTTATAACTCACACCCGTGACACCTACCTTCTTCATGAGTGTGACTTCTAACTCATGCCATTGACAATTCTTCACCTGTGAAGTAGATCTCATTGTTATACAACCTTCCAATATATCTGATTAACATATATATTCCAATTAACTTTTTATTGCAAATATAGATGCCGCTATGACATGGATTTGGCTAACGAAACGGGGACTATCACAGCTTCTATTTTTAGCGAACTTGCTGAAAAACTTCTCAAGTTTACTGCAATTGAAGCTATGGAATATTACCACCAGATTATACTTTTTTGACTTATTACAGATGCGATTTATAGCGATAATTATAATATCTTTATTATATGGCTGACAATTAACATTTTTACCTTTTAAGAATATGGAACTTCCTCTGGAAAAAGTGTACGCATAATTGAAAAACAAGACATTTCTTTTTCATATCAAACCTATACGCATTCCCTCGCCGGATGAAAGACAACAGTTCACTGTTATGTATTATCATAAAATTGATGGTGACGAATTAGAAAAGGCCTCAACTTCCGTTGGAAAATGTAATCAAATTTCAACTGATGATGAAAATAACACTGTTGACATTACACCTGTACCAATTTCAGGTATTCGCCATTATTTATTCATTCAATTTGTATTTGTCCTTATTTATTCATTCAATTTTTTCGTTTTTATCTTTATCAAAATATGTAAACTTCTTTTTAACGTTAATTATATTATCATCTTTATTTATCTATTTACCATTTTTATAAAAAAATTCCTTATATATTGTATAGCTAACATACTTTGTTTCTTTATAATTTCAGAAGATATTGTTGAATCTTCTTCAAGGTCAGACAATGTCTTCATAAAAGATTCAGCAACGGTGAACCAGCAACCCAATCAATTGCACATGTTAATGACAATAACTGTCCTAAGACTCTTTTTCTTACAGTAAAATAACCATGTAAGTTGTGTACTTTTAATGTTTTAATTTCTTGTTTTCTTAAACTTCAAAACTCTGATATTTGCATGATGGTTTTTTGTTGTTAAATCACAACCGTCAATATTTTATTACTTGGATCATAAGCGATAATTACTTGTGGCATATAACAGTTATCTTTATTAAACTCGTTCAAATTGATTATTCAAAATTCGTTCACATCTTAACATATCAAAACAAACATTTTCTTTACTTTATGTTTATTTTATCTTTAAGTCATAATATTTAACAAATGATAATAATTATTTACGATTGTGACTAATATATGATTAATAATAAAAATAAAAATAATTAGTAATTACATAACTTACGATTATTTAATCATATCAGTTAATAAAAACATGTCATAATTTAAAATTAATAGTAACGAAAATAAAACTAATAAAGAGATTCAACTTTATTAAGCCCATTGACATTAAAGCATGTTTGAATTATACTTAATTTATAAGTTAGCCAAACATTATAATTATATTTAATAATAAAATTTAAATCAGCTAATAATATTTAAATTAATTATGTCTGCATTAAATATAAAATTATATTTAGTTGAACTAATTGATCATGTTTAAATAAATTAATTATATTTTCTTTATGTGTTAAATATATTATAATTAATCAATCAGTTAATTATGTTATAATTAATCAACTAATTAATAATATCTTAAATAATTAATTATTTATTTAATGAACAATTAAAAAAAAACACATTGGTTTTAATTACCCAAGAACAAGCAAAACAAAATAACAAGCATGGTTGTGCACGCCAGTGAATATTAAGTCGCAGACGTCACTACTCAAGCTATATATATATACTCAATACCTATGTATACACTAAAAATTAGTATATAATAATTAATAATAACTAACATATATATTAAATATTAACAGCAACTACTTAATCAATTAAATATATTTTGATGCATCTACTATTTAATTATTTGATCGATTAATTAAAATATATTTAACGCATATAAAAATATAATTAATTAATTTAAATATGATCAATTAATTCACTATACGATAAGTGATTGCTTAATCAATTAAAATATAATTTAATATTTAATTTTGATCTAATTAATTAAAATATTATTAATTGATTATTTTTTTATTAAACAAAATTTATCACTTCGGCTAACTTATTAATTGAGTATAATTCACTCATGCTTTAATGTCAATGGACTTAATAAAGTTAAATCTCGCAGTGACTCTTAATTAGCAGAAGGTATCTTATTATTAATTTAAAATTATTACATGTTTTTATTAATTGTTATCATTAAATTACCGGCAATTATGCAATTATGATTATGATTATTTATATATTAATCACAATCGTGCATGTTATTATTACTTGCTAGATATTATTAATTACAAAGAAAATATTAACTATATGATAGTTAATTTATCAATTAATTATGTTATAATTAATCAACAAACTGATGAGTTTTAGATAATTAATAAACTATTTAATAAAAGATGTTATAACATCATATAGGTTCAATTAACTCTTAACAAGAAAAACCGAATAACATGCATGGTCACAACAGTGCATGACAATCAAGTCACAGGCGTGACTATTTAACATTTGAAGAGTTACATATATACTAAATATTAGCGTTTAATAATTAATAAAAATTTACAATTAATAATGCGCGGTCATGACTAAAATATGTATTAAATATTAAGATTAACTACTTAATCTAGTTATTATATTTTAATACATCAATCAATTAATTATATATTAATTATTTTTAATTATGCTTGAATAAACTTAATAGTTAATGATAAATAATTAATTTAAAAATAAAGTATAATTTAATAAATCAATAAATTTATTATATCTTAATTATTATTTATTACATCAAAATTAATTAATTAACTATACTTTAAATGTATTAAATTTAGAAATGAAAAAAGTCGCTATCACATTGACACTTAATTCACGCTTGTGAGTTTACAATTAGTTAACTTAATAATAGTAAGTTATTAATTTATTAATTATAATTTAATTAGTAAATTAATTATTAAAAAACTAATTATATTTAAAAAAGTTTTATTTATCTAATTATTATTAATCATTAACTGTAATTATTTTTATAAATTTTAGAATCATTACAAATTAAATCAGTCATATATTTTGATTTGTATTGGAATAGGTTAAGGTGAAATGACAGTAAAAATGAAGAGGAAATAGTACAGACATAAGTTAGAAATCGTAGATAAAGCAAAAGAGAAGAAGAAGTGATGAAAAATGTTGTTTCGTAAAAATAGGAGCTTCAAAAGAGCTGCACGATCGTGACAAAATAACCCTAAAAGGATTCGCACGATCGTGCACAAGCAAGATCGTGTGATGGAGGACCATCAAACAAAGCTTTGGAAGATATGTCCAACATGGGCTTTGGAGCCCAAGAAGAAGAACCGACCACGAAGGATGACGAGTTAGAAGAAGTTGGCCTCAACATTCTCCTACAATACCAAGCTTTATGGAAACCTTTTGGAGCCCATAATTCATTGCTCATAAGTTTCTTATTTAATGTGTTTAATTCTTATTTAGTGTGTTTTAATTCCTATCCTTAATTTTCCACATTAATACATGTATAGCGGACAATTATGGACAGTTTTTTTATTATGAATGTTTCATTAAGAGTCCATTAGGAGGTGAGAAACTGAATCATGTGGTTCAAATCGACTCTAATTTGGAGAATAATACTCAAGATTTTTTCATTCATAAAATTCTTCTTCAAAAGTAAACAAACATGACTTAAATAGGAAACTTAGCTAAAAGGAAGGTGGAGAACCACATGATTCAGTTTCTCACCTCCTAATGGACTCTTAATGAAACATTCATAATAAAAAAAACTGTCCATAATTGTCCA
>JAOSBL010000007.1:16979679-16991936 GCA_027568915.1 Erythroxylum roraimae
TTGAAAAGGAAGGAGTGATCGGAAATGTAGAATCCTTGGAAGAAACTGAATGTTTGGAGTCCTTTGACGAAGAACATGTTGAAGAAGCATTGGAGTCTTCCAATGAAGAAGCCATTGACTTCTATTTGGAAGATGAGGTAAAAAATGATTATACGCCTTTATCTGTTGATGATGTTGAGCACGTAGACTCTAGTATAGATTGTGTTGCGTCCATTGATGATGAAATTGCTTCATACGATGTTTCACCTTTCGTGGAAAATGATGTTGAAGAAGAAGTGCTTGTAGTTTGTAGTTCTCCACCAAACTTTGAGGACAAGCCATCCGTAGATAATACCACTCATGAAGAAGAATCTTTTGCACTATTCTCACTCTTAGAAATCCCTCCGCACACCTACATTGACCACCAAGCCAGTTATCACATAAACACCAAATAGAAGCTTTTATGTTTCATAACTATGTGAATAAAACTTGGTGTGATTGGATGAAGACAATAGGGCAGGTTGGATACTTTGGTTTGTTGAAGCTTTTTAAAGGTGAAATCTTGCAACCGAGCTCCAAAACTCTTTATGGTAATATTGAAAAACTTTTGAAATATAACTATGGAGTTCATTGCTTGATTGTTCATGGGCATGATGTTGATTATGGTGGAGTCATCCTATTACTCTTCGAGGATAAAGGAAAGTCCTCCCAAGAAAGGGAGAATGATGGAGGACCATCAAGCCAAGTCATACAAAAGGTTGTAAACATAGGTCTTGATCTGGTTAGTCCAACATGGGCTTTGGAGCCTAAGAAGAAGAACTGGCCAAAGAGGATGAAGAGTTAGAGGAAGTTAGCCTCAACATTCTCCTGCAATACCAAGCTTTATGGAAACCTTTTGGGGAGTCTAAAGCCTTAGTCCAAGTTGATGATCTTGAAGCCCAAATGGAGCCCATACGGGAGAAGGCACTTGGCCAAAAACAAGTCACATGTTGTCCTAAAACTTGACTTGACCGAGAGAAAGTATAATATTTCAACCTATGGTATGTTTTCAATAAGAGCAATTCATTGCTCATAAGTTTCCTATTTAATGTGTTTAATTCTTATTTAGTGTGTTTTAATTCCTATCCTTAATTTTCCACATTAATACATGTATAGTGGACAATTATGGACAGTTTTTTTTATTATGAATGTTTCATTAAGAGTCCATTAGGAGGTGAGAAACTGAATCATGTAGTTCTCCACCTTCCTTTTAGCTAAGTTTCCTATTTAAGTCATGTTTGTTTCCTTTTGAAGGAGAATGTTTTTATGAATGAAAAATCTTGAGAATTATTCTCAAATTTAGAGTCAATTTGCTCTTGGGTTGGCTATTTACCGAAAATAGAATAAGGGTTTGTTAGTTTTCCAAAAACTTCCACGTTTTTTTTTTCAATTTTCTTTTCCCTTTCACGAAACAGTTTCATTCCTGACCTATTTCACCATCTCGTCCATAACTTTTCACACACACATCAAAATTCGAAACTTCCTTCACCAAAGTTGTAGCTGACTTCTTTCTCTACAATTTTGCCTTTAGAACCATCCCCAAATTCCATGTAGTTTGTCCGCAAATTACAAAACAATCTGCTGCTAATTCGTTATCCGAAAAACACAAAAACTTTCACTTATCATCACCCATCACCTCCAGCCAAATTCCGACCACCAAATCGACCACACGCCATCATCATGACATTGATGAGATATTTGTGCACGATCGTGAGATCGACGAATGACCTAGAATTGCACGATCGTTCGTGATTGTGAGTGTAGAGATATATCACAGTTTTGAACATCCCAATTCTGATTCACTTGAAATTTAAAGCACGAACTCGTCACACATTTTCTTTTCTCTCCGTCAAATTTGATGGGCATCTGAATTCAAAAGGAAATTATGAATTATTTAATTATAACATAATTAATTCATTAAATTTTTATAATATATTTGACACATATAAAAAATAGAATCAATTAGTTTAAATACAATTATTTAATTAATTAATTAATTAATTTTGATATTAGTAATAATAATTAAAATATAACAAATAAAAAATTTTATGAAAATATAATTTATTTATAAATTAATTATTAAACATTAATTGTTAAATTTATTCAGTTCTAATTAACAATACTTAATATATAATTAAATAATAGATGTATTAAAATATAGTTAATTTATTAAGCAGTTGATGTTAATATTTACTATATATTTTATTCATTATTAATTATTATATACTGATATTTAGTATATATATAGATACTCAGTATATATATAGTTTAAGTAATCATGCCTGTAACGTATATATTAAATATTAATACTAAATACTTAATCTATTAATTAAAATTTAATACATCAATTAAATAATAATGTATTAATCATTATTAATTACAATTTAATAACCTTAACAGTTAATGGTAAATAATTAATTTATAAATCAAGTTTAATTTAATACATCATTGAATTTATTATATTTTACTTATTATGTATTATCTCAAAATTAATTAATTAACTATACTTTAAATATTTTTAATTAAGAAATGAAAAAAATATTTTTGTCGCTGTGACACTTAATTCACGCCTGTGAATTTATACCTGATTAACTTAATAATAATAATTAACCAATCTATTGATTATAATTTAATTAGTAAATTAATTATATTTTTATTTTTAATTATATTTAATAAATTTTTATTTATCTAGTAATTATTAATCATTAACTGTGATTATTTTATCAATTTTAGATTAATTTAAAATTAAATCAGCCATAAATTTCCATTTGTAAATAAAGTATCATTTAATAATAGTTAATTAATTAATTTTCATATAATTCATTATTATTATTATATCATAAATCAATAGTTAATTAATTAATTTTCATATAATTCATAATAATTATTATATAATAAATCCATTGGACTTATTATATAATAATTATTATGATTTATCCAATGGATTTATTATATAATAATTATTATGAATTATATGAAAATTAATTAATTAACTATTGATTTATGATATAATAATAATAATGAATTATATGAAAATTAATTAATTAACTATTATTAAATGATACTTTATTTACAAATGGAAATTTATGGCTGGATTTATTATATAATAATTATTATGAATTATATGAAAATTAATTAATTAACTATACCTTAAATGTGTTAAATTAAGAAATGAAAATTTTATCTTTGTCACAGTGACACTAATAAGTAATCAATCTATTAATTACTATTTAATCAATAAATAAATTATATTTAATAAAGTATTATTTATCTGGTAATTATTAATTATTAACTGTAATTTTTTAAATGAAATTTAGATTAATTTGAGATTAAATCAGTCATAGATTTTTAATTTGTATTGGAATAAGTTGAGGTGTGAATGAAAGTAAAAAATAAAGAAAAAATAGTGAAGATATAAGTTAGAAATCGTTGATTAAGCAAAAGAGAGGAAGAAATGAAAATCTGGAGCTTGAGAAGTGTCGCACGATCATGCTTGTTCACGATGGTGAGAGAGTAATTCTCAAAGGATTTGAATGATCGTGTACAAGCATGAACGTGAGATTGAAGAAATATTGGGAAAAGCACGATCGTGTGACTGATGAATCAATTGGCATTGCACGATCGTGACAGCCAGAGTGCATCCTTGGACTTCGATTCACTTCAAATTTGGAAATTAATTAAGTAAAATAGTATCAATTAGTTGGAATTAATCAATTGATTATTTAAATAATTAATTATTAATTTTATGTGTAAATTGCCTGGTAACAAGAAAAAATATTAGTAATTATAATAAATTGATTTCTAATTACAATGTATTTAATTCATAATTCACAGAAGTTACAGCCTTGACAATTTAAAACGTTATTAATAATGAGAATAATGATAATGATAATAATATCAATTAATTTTAAAAATTATTTAGTTTATTAAATAAATGATAATTAATTGAATTATAATATATCATGTATATATGTACATATGTATGCCACAGGCGTGAATATTTAACAATTGAAGAGTTACATATATACTAAATATCAGTATATAATAATTAATAAAAATTAACAATTCATAATGCAGGGTAATTACTAACATATATATTAAATATTAATATTAACTACTTAATCTATTAATTATATTTAATATATCAATGAATTAATTATATATGAATTTTTTAAATAAAACTGAATAGATTTAACAGTGAATCATAAATAGTTAATTTGTGAATAAAGTATGATTTGATAAATCAATGTATTTATTATATTTTAATTATTATCAATTAAATGAGAATTAATTAATTGAGTATAATTTAAATATATTAAATTAAGAAATGAAAAATTATTTTTGTCACAGTGACATTTAATTCATGGTTGTGAATTTATTTTTAATTAAGTTAATAATAATAAGTAATCAATTTATTAATTATGATTTAATTAGTAAATAAATTATATATTAAATATATTTAATTAAATTTAATAAAGTTTTATTTATCTAGTAATTATTAATCATTAATTGTAATTTTTATGAATCTTAGATGAATTTGAAATTAAATCAGTTATGGATTTTGATTTGTATTGGAGTAAGTTGAGGTGCAAATGGAAGTAAAAATGAAAAGTAAATAGTGAAGACATAAGTTAGAAATTGTAGATTAAATAAAAGAGTGAAAGAAGTGATGAAAAATACTATTTCGTAAAAATCTAGAGCGAGTTTGAGAAGAGAGTATAGTAATTAATTAAAAAATTAATTAATTAACAAATTAATCGGTTTTGATAATTTATAGATATTTTACCTAACGTTAATTAAATGTAGAGTGGCAAGTTTTACTTAATTCTCAGGCCTAATTTTTTTTATATAATTAAGTTCGTTGACGGTAAGATTCACATAAGAAAGATATAATTTTTAATTGTTTAATTTAATATAATTGATTGGAAGCATGGTATTAGAATAATGTAATAGTTATTTTCGATTAATTTTTATTTGATTAATAATTACGATATTGTTTGTTATTAAATATTATTTAAATTTTTTATTGACGTTATTAGTAATTATTAATTATTATATGTTTTTAGTAATTCTGATTATTAATTAGTTGTTAATTATGTAATTATTAATTATTATGATTATTATTAGTAATATATCAGTCACAACGGTGCATATGAAATGCATAGCAAAATAGGTCCTGTTTTGCTATGCATTTCATATGCTTCCTGTTTCTTCTTTGCACGCCTGTCTTTCCAGTTTCCTCTCGCACAACCCTTCTTCCACAGATTTTGCTGATTTTGTTTCAAGTTTCCACTAAATCTTGTAAGTTTGCTTAAATTTTTCATTAAAACCTTGACATTTATGCACATTTATGTTGTTTTTGTTTTTGTTTTTCCTTTCTTTCCTCCATTTTCGCAAGTTTCTGTCTCTAAGGGTTGTATGTCTTCTGTCCTCAAATTTATCATGTTTCTTTGGCTAATTTTTGCAAGTTTTCACGCTATTATGCCTTCAAGATCGAAGAAAACTGTCAAAACTATTGAAGCTGAGGTGGGAGGCCAAATGGCTGTGGACATTGCAGCCGATTATGATGCTCCTTTTCCTATTTACTCGATGGAAGAAGGCATGAGGTATGTCGTTGTTAAAACTAGATCGATTCTCACGCCACGATATTTCAATTTTGAAGTGTTAGAACAAATAGGGTTGAAAGATAAATTGATGAGATTATGTAATAAAGGTGGTTGGGGATTTGTCTAGATAGATTACCCGTTTTTCATGAACTTACATTAGAGTTTTTCACTTTATTCAAGTTTGAATCGAGTAAACCTAAAAAATTGTCGTTTAGGTTACGAGGTCAGCCTTGTAGTTTGGATGAGAAGTTGTTAGGCCAACTTTTCCAATTTTCTAGGTCAGAGGTAGAAAGTTCTCATCAAGACTTCTCAACTACAATTTATTGGAAGTTCTTAACTGACTTGCCTGAGTTCAATGCTCACAATGCATCGAACTCTCACATTGTTTATCCTGAACGGTTACTGTTGCATAAATTTATATGTCATACTATGTTCGGTAAAACTCAAAGCATTAAATGTTCCATTAAGGAATTGTTGTTATTATATTGCATAGATGAAAAGATTAAACCTAACATGTTCCCTCTTTTTTTCCCAATCTTTGACCCAATCTGTGGCAAAGAAGGGAACATTGCTAGGAATGGGTTATTTAGCTATTGCTTTGGCCCAACATTTTTAGATTGATGTTAGTGAACTAACCTTTGTTCGTTGTGAGTATTTTGATGTGCCATATTTAAGACGTGCGAAAATATTATTGTATGATAAGATAGAGCTTTGAGATCCTCGGACACATACTGCAGTCAAGTCCAGGTTTTCAGGCGGGGCTTCTAGTTCTGCAGCTTCTGTGGATTAGTATGAATCAAGTGAGGAACCAGACACGCTAAGGGATTGGGAAAAAGTATACATGTTGGTGGCTAACAATAACAGGAAGACACAAGAGCAACTTAATCAAATGAACGAATAAATGCAATTGATAGCCCATCAACAGCGAAAACTCGAAAAGAAAACCCACAAATCTTGGGAGATGCAAAGACTTCACGTGCTATCTCTAACTCCATTGCCTCCACCCTCTCCATAAGTTTTCTAAACTCCCTCATTTGTTGTTTTTATTTTGTGTATTTGTTTCTTTGTTGTTTCTAATTCTTTTGTCACTATGCATCGATACTTGTTTTATGATGTGTTTTTTGGTTTTAGTTATTGTATTCTTTGTTTGTAATATATTAGGTTAAGAGTTGTTGTCTTGAAATTCTATCATAGTAGTCAGAATAGGATTGAGTGATATGCTTGAAGATTGAATTAGGCCACTTGGATAGAAGATGAATCATGTGGATTGGTTGAAGTCGTTGGTTACATACATTTACTTAGAAATTGATGTTTGAATGATTAGGTGATGTGTAGAAACATGATGGATTTTCATTTGAGACTAAGTTAGAAGTTGAGCCTATATGAGTCTATTATATAGTCATATCATTTCTTTGATTGCGTGATACTTCCATAGGAAGTGCATCCAGAACTTGCCTTAAACCAATTTCAATCTACGAGATTCATGTTAAATAGAAATGATTAAGGCCCTCGTTCTTTTAGCCCTTGACTTCAGTAACAACATATGTCATTGTCCCTTGGAAACCCTTTGGAGCATTCGAACTTTTTGTTTGTAAAAAACCTTCATTTTAAACCTTAAACCCTATTAACCTGTGGTATCACAAGTTTAATAGAGTGCTAAGTTGCATTAGGTTGGGATTCTTGACAAAAATGTTGCTTTTTTCTGAGATAGTTTGAGTGGCTTTCTTTGTGTCTCTACTTTTAGAGCACATTATAGGTAGTTGTTAATGTTAGTTATGTTTCTTGATTATTGTGAAAAGAAAGGAAAAAAAGAGAAAAAAGAAAAGGAAAAGGAAAAGAATGAGATATAGTAGCAACAAGAAGTGGAAAAGAAAAACAAAAAAAGAAAAGAAAAAGGAAAAGAATAAGATATAGTAGCAATTACATGCAGCTATTAATTTAGTTGTGTTTCTTGATTATTATGAAAAGAAAGGAAAAAGAGAGAGAAAAAGGAAAAGAAAAAGAAAAAGAATGAGATATAGTAGCAACAAGAAATGGGAAAGAAAAACAGAAAACAGAAAAAAGAAAAGGAAAAGGAAAAGAATGAGATATAGTAGCAACAAGAAGTGGGGAATAATTAGTCATATCCATTCATATGTTTCAGAAATCATTTTGTGTCCTTTTGCATACTTAGTACTCTATGAGTTTGTGATGAGCCCTGAAATCTCTTTCACATACCTTAAACCCTAGCCCCATTATAACCCTTAGCAAAGTCTTTTTGATCTATTTCTGCATATAATCATTATGGAGAAGAATAGGTATATTTGCAAGCCTATAGTGCTGTACTTTTTTATAGGGAGTCTTGGGTGAAACACTAACCTTAAACATCTGAGTGAAATGAGCAAATTCGGTGAGGAAGATCTATTTTGAGTCTATGCTTGCCTTTGATTGATAGCATCTGAATTTAAGTTTGATTATGTATGTCCATAGTCATGATGCGTGTAGTAATTAGACATTCAAGTGGCCAAAGTTTGAAAGATTGCATGTTCTTAATCCTTGGGATGATGAATTGATAGAATAGATTGGTTGTTTCATCTATTTTAAGTGCTTCTTTGTGTGTTTTAGTTCTGCTTTATTTGATCTTTAGCATTTTTGTATCTTTTCTTGATCTTTGAAGTGTTTTGTTGTCTTTTTACATTATTTAATGCTTGAGGGTAATTTTGGAGCCTATTTGTATGGTGGATTGATGTAAGTCGCTGATGAATTATGCAAGTATTAATTTTGAGACTGTGGATGCGGTATAAATGATTTAATGGCAGTAGTGGATAGATTTAGAGAATTCAGAAGATAGAGAGAAAGGACAATGTGTGAGAAGCTCACAAAAGGAATGACGAGTGCAGAAAGTCATGGATTTTGTCGGATAATTTATGATTATGAGCGGTTAAATATTTTGTAGGAGTTTTTCTTGAATTATTTGTGGAACTCTTGTTGTTTTGGATGTAATTTTAAATGTTTTGCGATATTTGTTGTGCTTAAAGCAGTTAATAAATAATTAGAAATTATTAATAATGTTAAAAATTAATAATAACATGTACGTTCAGTATATTCGGAAGAATAATATACAATTAGTAATAACAAAAGTAATAATTAAATGTAAATAATTATGAATTAATTAATAAATTAATAATGTGTTATGCATATTAATTAATCAATTAATTATGTTATAATTAATTAACAAACTAATCTTATTTTAATTAATTAATTAAGTATTTAATAAAAGATGTTCTGACATCATATAAGTGTTAATTAATTGTTATGAAGAAAAACCTGGACGGTTGTCACAATTCACGCCTAGGACTATCAAGTTACAGGCGTGACTATTCAAGTTACAGGCGTATTGAATATTGGTATATAATAATTAATAAAAATTTACAATTAATAATGTAGGGTTATGACTAGCATATATATTAAATATTAATATTAACTACTTAATTTATTGATTATATTTTGACTAGCATATATATTAAATATTAATATTAACTACTTAATTTATTGATTATATTTTAATAGATCCATCAATTAATTATATATTAATAATTTGTAATTATACAGGATAAATTTAACAGTTAATGATAAATAAGTTATTTATAAATAAAATATAATTTAGCGAACTTATTATATTTTAATTATTATTAATTATATGGAAAGTGTTAATTATTATATACTAATATTGAGTATATATGTTAGGTAGTCACGACAGGCGTGACTCCATGCATGGTTTATTATTTTGTTTTTCTTAACTAACACCTATATAATGTTATAACATTTTGTATTAAATTATTAATTAAGTAATTAAAATATTATTAATTATTTTATTAATTATAAGATAGTTAATTGATTAATTAATTATAATATATTTAACACATATAAAAATACTATTAATTAATTAAAATTAATTAATTAATTAACTAACTAATTATTTTCGATATAATTAATAATAATTAAAATATAATAAATTATTTTAGTTATTAAAACATAATTTATTTATAAATTAATTATTAATCATTAAATGTTAACTTAATTAAGTCATAATTAATAATGATTAATATATAATTAATTAATTGAGTATTAAAATATAATTAATTGATTAAGTATTAAATGTTAATATTTAGTATATATGTTAGTCATGATCTGTATTATTAATTGCTTATTATTATTAATCATTATATATCATGTTCCAAATTTCAAGCGAATTGGAGTCAAGGATGTTGCAAATTTGTTATATATATCTGGACTCTTACTGTCACCATGGTGCTTACACACGATCGTGCAATTCCACTTGATTCTTCATTGTCATGCTCGTGCTTGTGCACGATCGTGCTTTTTCAGATATATCGTCTATGTCACGATCGTGCAAATCATTTGAGAGTTAACCCGTTACCATCATGCTTCTGCATGATCGTGTAATTCCTCTGAAGTTCCCATTTTTCATCACTTCTTGCTTTCTTTTGCTCAATCTATGATTTGTAACTTATTTCTTCACTATTTCCTCTTCATTTTTACTTCGATTTCAGCTCAGTTCATTTCAATACGAATGAAAATTTATGCCTATTTTAATTTAAAATTAATTTAAAATTCATAAAATAATCACAGTTAATGAATAATAATAATTAGATAATTAAAAATTGATTATGTTATAATTAATCAACAAAGTAATGATATTTAAATTAATTCGTTAACTATTTAATAAAAGATGTTAAAACATCATGTAGGTGTTAATTAACAAACCTGCACGATTGTGATGCATGAGACTGCTTAACATTTGAAGAGTTATATATATATTGAATATTAGTATATAATAGTTAATAAAAATTAACGCTTAATAATGCAGGGTCATCACAAACCTATATATTAAATATTAATACTAACTACTTAATCTATCAATTAAAATTTAATACATCAATTAATTAATAATGTATTAATCATTATTAATTACAATTTAATAACCTTAATAGTTACTGATAAATAATTAATTTATAAGTCAAGTTTAATTTAATGCATCATTGAATTTATTATATTTTACTTATTATTTATTATCTCAAAATTAATTAATTAACTATACTTTAAATATTTTTAATTAAGAAATAAAAAATATTTTTGTCACAGTGACACTTAATTCACGCCTGTGAATTTATACCTAATTAACTTAATAATTAATCAATCTATTGATTATAATTTAATTAGTAAATTAATTATATATAATTTATTTTTAATAAATTTTTATTTATCTAATAATTATTAATCATTAAGTGTGATTATTTTATCAATTTTAGATTCATTGATCGTGCCCGGGTAATACTCATACAATTTGAACGATTGTGCACAAGCGCGATCGTGACATTCATAAGATATCGGCTGATAACTTGCATTTTGTCATGTTAATTCTTTATATTTCATGTTCTTTTGGTAGAATTTTGTGATGTTTTGCTTGTGTTTCCACGATAATTTATGTCTTTGCATGTTTTAGGTGACGAAATACAAAGTGACACAATTTGGAGTGAAATTGACGAAATGGAAGCTAGAGACATTTTAATTGTCCCATTAATTAGCTACAAGGGTTTCTTGTGGGATGCATTTAATTTGTCAAAAGATTAGCTACAAAGAAAAGCAACTTAGGCAGACATCACGCAACAACCTTTGGAGGCTTGCATCAAGAGCAAATTAAATCAAGACACTAGAGGCCAACAGCACAACGCATATAAGAGGAATAGCAAATTACAATGGCAAGGGAATGACGCTGCAGCTGGGAAATTAATTGTTACAGGGAATAAAAGGAGACAGCTGGAGTCAAAGCAACAGGTGGCGTGGATTTTGGGAGGAGCAAATTAGAAATAGAAGAGTAAATCACATAAGGGACCGAGCATAGGGCGTGAAATCAACGTTGCCGCAACAATTAAATCACGCAGCAGGCCCAACGTGAGAGACGTTAAATGAGGCCAGCAATAAATCACGCATGGGGAGAAGCAAAACGCTGGAGAAGTTGACGTTTAACAAAGCAGCAACAAAAGGAGACAGTGACGCAAATTAAATGGGCCATGAAGGGATATATTAACGCAACATGAGGTAAGTGGGCTGGTGTGGAGTTAAAAGAAAGGGGCCCACTTTTATTAAATAAAAAGAGACAAAAACCTAGGGGCAGCGAAGAGAAGTCGACGGCAGCTTTGAGGGGAATCGCAACAGTGACTTTTGGCAGCTAGGGATTTCGACATTGGAGACCACCATTAAAAGACGGCAGCAGCTATAAGGAATTAATCTTTTTGAGAACAGCGTCGGACTTGGAGAGCAGAAGAGAATAGTGGAAGGCAGTGGCTTGGAGCTTGAGCGATACTCACAGACGGTTGAACTCTATTTTTAACTTGTGAATTTTGGCTATATTTGTTAGAGACTAGTATTGTGTGGTTAAGTTTTAGTTTTTAATCTAGACAAGGTACTTTACATTTGATGCTTGTAGTTCGTGAGACTCCTTGGGTTTAATTGTTTTTGTTTATGACTTGTGTTTATTTAATCTCTGCGTTTGATCGATTTATTATTGTTGAGTTTGTTGATTAATGAGGCCTGTTAATTAATTAACTTAATAATAAATTGCCGAATAGA
>JAOSBL010000007.1:17011447-17037513 GCA_027568915.1 Erythroxylum roraimae
GCCAAGACTTACTTTCAAGCTAAATTTCAAGACCCTTAAGGACAGAATTCAAATTCAATTTCTTCTTAACATTTGTATCCAAATGTCTCTAGTTCAATTTAAAACAAGAATAATTTCATTTGAAAATCTGCAGATCAAAATATAGCCAAAATTCTTAAGCATGTTCAGTAGAAACATTCCAGTTATCAAATTCCAACACACCTCAGCATTTTCATCCTAACACCCCCTTTCGGGATAACTTCGCATGATCTATATGACAAGGAAAATGGTGTATTTCAGTAACACTTTCTTCTATACAATTGTTCCACTATGTTTCCAGTCTCTAATAACACCAAAATCATACAATTTGATTTAGTATACTGAAAGTTATACCTGAAACAGTTCAGACTTTTTTAAACTGTAACAAAACTCCTAGCTCTACTTCCAGCCAGATTTTGAAATGCTTAGAGATAGAATTAACATTCGACTTCTTCAGGAAAGTTGTAGAATTATGTCTCTAATTTATTTTGAATGAAGAATCAACGTATTTGGAAATATACAGTTCAAGATATAATCAAAATACCGAAGTCTATTCAATGAAAATTCTCCAGTTCATAATATTCCAGCACACTTCCTCATCAACAACTTATACAATCTTTCCTAATTTAATCATCATAATCACACGCCCTAAAGATCAGATTTCTACTTACTTGTTATGCTCAAAATCTCCTTCAAAACCTTAAGCTAATCTAGCGCTTCAAGCTTGCAAGATTGTCACAAAGTAAAGGTAAAAACAAGTTGATTTTCGGCTAGGACAAAGAACAACAAAAATCTGGTTCTTTGACTATCTTGTAATGGTTAAACATATGAAGTTGATGTGGTTATTTAGGAAGGTTGAAACCAAATGACAGAGATGTGTGTTAGCAGCAACTTTTGGTGGAGAAAGGAGAAGAAGATGGTGGATTTTTCTAGCAGCAACTTAGCTTACTTCAACTAGGTGCAAGGTGTCTCCAAAACAACCTTAACATGTGTCATTTGGCATGTAAGCCATTTATCTCCTCCTTAAGCTGCCAGATGTCTCCTAATTACTAGTTCATTTGTCATTCACTCATCCTGCCGTTTGTCAACTAATTAAGCAGTCCACATGTCATAAAATAATTGGTCCATATTTCTACTTTTTTAATCCAAAAATACTCCAAATTTTCATAAATTTTCCCAAAATTCATCAAAAATCTGAAATAATCTAAATGTTCTCCTAATAAATTTTCAGCTCAAATAATTGACAATCCACTTTTTAATTGCATTTTTAACAATCAGTTATACTTGGAAAATGTCAATGAATGCATGTACAAATAATTGTAATGTGCAAAATCAATAATATCGTACGTGTGTATGTCACATTATGCATAAGCATAAATTATGCTTCCTAATTTCTCTTTAATCTCTAATAAACACCATTTTAACCCTAATTCAATTGACAGGATTTTACAGGCTATATATAAAAAGGCTTAGTTCATAATTTCTCTTATTCTCTTCTCTTTATTACCTACAATTGAGTTCTTGTCATCTTTCTTCCTCTTATATAAAACTATAACTCTTTTTCAATATCTAAGTAAGAGACTTCCCAAGCATGGATAGTGCCCTTGAAAGATGACTAGTGTTATTATTGTGGTAACCAATACAGCCTAATGTCTACAATGGAAGGTTATTTACTTGGAAATTTTTATGGCAATAATCATAATAGCAGAACAAAAGTAATCGTATTCACTTATTATTATTCATTTCCTTTTATGTCCTTTTAATTGTTTGAATTTTGGTTTATTTTTCACAAAGCTTTTGATGTCGAGTTATTTGGAGCTTGTATTGGTATTAATTAGAATGAGGAAGAGGCCTTGTATTCTAATTATATTTGTTGTCTTTATTTTTTATTAATTCTTCTCTAAGTGTTGTTTTAAACTATGTTTATAGCATTAAATCTTTCTTGTGCTTTGATTTTAGGTCTTTAGTGACAGAGACATCAAACATGGTTTGATATCAATCAAATATTTGACGGTTCGAGTCAGGTTTGGTTGTTAGATGATTCAGGCTTAGGCTTGGACGATATGAGTTAGGTTTGATCATACTCCAATCTGAGCTTAGGTCACTTATAAAGGACTTTGGGTCAACAAAGTCAGCCTTAAGCTAACATAGTATGACCCATTATCAACAATAGGCACAAGCCAAGGGCTTAAGAAAATTATGTTCAAAGAACATCCTATTATTTTCCTTGTGCCTTCGCTTTCGCTCTAATAGTTAGGTAAGATGTAATGATATGAAATATATGTTCAAGGAGTTTATAAAGCATTCATATAACTGTAATCTTTGATGACTAAATTGTATATTTACAAGAGAAAAAGTATGATATTAATGACACTTCAAATCCAACTATCTATAAGCATGTCATCTTTAGTTCTTAATCTAATATTTGGATGGATATTATGAGTGATAATATACTCTATGTCATAAAATGAAGTGTAGAACTTGTTGGAGATACCAAAATATTATAGGAAACTTTATGTAAATAGATATTCAAGACTAACTAACTATGCATGATACAAAATGTCAAGTGGAGAGGTACACAACAAAGCTAATAGCCAAGGGTTATAGCCTACAAAAAGATATTAACTATAAAGAGACCTTCTTTCTTGTTTCTACTAAGGATTCTTCAAAAATATTTATAGTAATTATAGCTCATTTTGTCCTAAAGTTTCGTCAAATAGAGAATAGGACCAATTTCTTAAAAAGAGATTTAAGTTAAGAAATCTATATGATTCAATCTATTAATTTTAAGGTAGTTGGGAAAGAAAACATGGTTTATAAGCTTCAAATTCAATTTATAGGTTGAAACAAGCTTCGAGATAATTATATCTTAAGTTTGATGAAGTTGCCATTGCTAACAACTTCAAAGAAATCATTGTTGATCAATATATATACATAAAGGTGAATGAGAGCAAGTAATTTCTACTTTTATTTATTAATGATATCTTACTTGTTATTAATGACATCGATTTGTTGATTGAGATAAAATAATTTTTTTGGCCATTTTAGCATGAAGAATCTTAGTGAGACATTGTATGTTTTAAGCATACAAATTCCTCATAATAAGGCTAATGGTGTTATCATATTGTCTTAAAGTACCTATCTTAATTGTATCTTGAAGAGGTCCAATATATAATATTGCTCTTCTATAAAGATTGCAATTATGAAATGTGACAAGTTCTTCATTGCCTAATTTTATCAAAATTATGTTAAGACATCAAATCAAAGTAGTCCCCTATGATTTTGTTACTAGCAACTTAATTTATACTCAAGTATGCACATGTCCTATTATTGCCTTTATAGTTAGTAAGTTTGGTAGATACTCAAATGATTTTTAAAAAAGTCATTATAGAGTGGTTGAGAAAGTAGTAAGGAATCTTCATGGTACTAAGGATCTTATATTGACATGTTAATGTATCAACACTCTTGAAGTAGTTAGTTTTGATGACTCCGATTATGCAATGTATGATAAGAAATCCACTTGTAGGTACATTTTTTTCATGGAAGGAGTGTCAAACACACACTTATAGCTTCTTCAACCATAGAGATAGCATATGTGGTGTGTTATGAGGCTATTAGGAGTTATAGACTCCATTTTGGGATCATGAGATTATGTTATAATTAATTTATAATTGTATCTTTCTTTTAGAATACTAGGAGCACTTCTTGCTTGAAGAATATCGATATTAATTTCTACTTTGTCAAAGAGAAAATTGTTCACTACTATTGAACACATGCCTTCGAATAATATATTGATGAACCCAGTAACCAAAGGCTTACCTAACTATATATCATCATCATCACACCTACCTAAAGTCCCACAGTGAGGTGGGGTTTGGGGAGGTCTTATAGTACGCAGCCTTACCCTTATAAAGTAGAGAGGTTGTTTCCCGGTAGACCCATATGCAGATGTGACAGGTAAAAAATGATGCAAAATAACAGAAGCAATAATTAAAGAACTGGTACGCATAAAAATTTAGTAACTAGAATCACACTACAAGACAAAAAGGACATACCTGCTAGTTGGCCAGATCAAAAGAGAAACTAGAACTTTTACCGTACCCCTTGTAAAGACCAGCTCTTATCATCGCTAGTCGCCCTAGAAGTCGACACTTACCTAACCTGAGGAAAAACACTCCTACGGTTGTAAGGTACGATTTTTGGGTCTGCCCCTAACTACGCCTAACCTGAAAGCCTTGACCAACAACTTACTACGCGCAAAGGTGTAAAAAACATAGGGTTGTACTTCCTATCGTTTAAGTAAGAGACGCGAGGACTCTAATGGGTGTCATTTACCCTTATCCTATCACGTTAGACTTTCCTAATTCTAACAACTGCCTCAGTGAGAGCCAACTCCATCACAATCTAGGTGTTCAGCACAATCTGGTCCCAATAGGTAAACTCAGCTGAAACAACATTGTGTAACAAATGCATTTATGAATTTTTTTCACTATTTATAACATTTTGTAACTCTATATTTTTGTTAAGTGACACATTCATGGTATTCATTATATGATGTTATTATCATGGTTATGACTTAATAGAGTTTAATTTTGTATGAATCACACATCATATCATTGTAAGACCCATAAAAAATGTATTGGACGTGTCCGATTAGTTTAGCTTTGCATATTATTGTGAAAGCATTATGGTATGATTATGTTGTCTAAGTAAGAAATTGTTGAATTAATTAATACAAACTACCATAGTCTTGTTACAATTAACATCTTGATATGTGGTCGTATATAGAATGGACATTATATTGTTAACTGCATTATGGATCTTTAAATCTACTCACAAATTTTGTCTAATCCATCCATTAGACTTCTTGCTTACCACAAATTATATTTTAACTTGATTAATGTGTTCTTGACACATTTTAGCTTATGATCAAGTTAAGCATTCTTTGATGATATATGAAAAAGATCGATAAATAAAATTCAAAAGCCTACAATTTCCTTCTCCATTTGTGATAATTCATGTATTGCAGGAATCTATTAGAATGCATAACTTCCAATCAATTTACATCACTTTAAAAAAAAAATTCCTCTAATCCTATTGTTGATTCATGCTACAGTCATAAAATCTCAATTTAGTTATTAAAACTTATTGATATTATCAATTTAATATTATTATTTATTACCTGAAATCTAACATCAACAGCTGCATGCTTACACTTTGTCAACACTAACATTACCAAAACACACGCATTTATGTGAGTATAAATTTGCTGGACCAACGAAAACGGGAAGCGTTACTGAACAAAGAAATGGAAATTTAGAATGGAAATTATTTTTGCATGCTTTTCTCGTTGGTCTTTTCTTCTCATTTTCTCTAATAAATGAAAACTTTTTTGTACAAACAAAAATATATGTATGTTTTTAAGAATACTTTCTTGAATAACTTTCTAATTTTTGAAAATAAATTATAATCATTAGTTAATCATGTTTTATAGAAAAATTTATAATTAAAATTTGGGTAGTTATACTCTTTGTAAGAAATACTTTTGTTATTCTAAATTATTAAAAAATACTTTGTGATGTTAAATTTTTTTTAAAAATGTTACTAATGTGTTTCTTAGTCATTTTAACAAAAATTATTATATAAATAGTTGTTATGAATGTGACAAAATATTGATTTTTTATTGTAATACTATTTTTATTAAATAATTCAATGAAAATTTAATAAAAAGCTTTTTAATTTGAATTTTTAACGTATTTTAAAAGTATCTTAAAATAATAATAATACTTTTATATTAAATAAATTTACAAAAGAATTTTATATCTTTTACTTTAAAATTTACCTAATAATAAAATACTTGACTTAAAATAACAATATTGTTTGCAATCCATGAAAACCTTTTCTTATATTAAATACTTCCACCAATAAAAATAAATTAATAAAACAATAAATTTAATTTAGGAATTTTCTGCTCTTATACTAGATATTACTATCTTTAAAATTTAATTTAAAATTTATACAGTTTGTACTAAGAATGGAATGAAATAGATGCTAAGCACTTAGTTAAATATTAAGATTGTAAATTCTATTCATAAAAAAAGTATACATTTTTAATTAAAAAATAGAATCATTAATCAATTATATTTAACATAAAAATATATAATGAAAATTTACTTCATAATAAAGTACCATTACTTAAAAATAATAATGTTGTCAACATTTTCATTCTTAAAAAATAAAATATGAAAATATATTTTACAGATTATTTAATTTGTAACACCTTAAATTAGGATATAACCTAAAAAGTAAATTAAAGTTTAGGATTGTATTTCTTAATAATAATAAAAGTTACAGTAGTAAAATTGACTAATACCATTTTTTTAAATGTGTAATAAATTTCAATTTATGTGTGTCCAATTACTTATCAAATTACTAAAATGAGTTCGATTAAAATAATGCTGTTGCATTTGGGACCAAGATTACTTGCTTAGTCTTTAAATTAATTGCTCAATAGCTCCTCGTAAATTATTTGTAAACCAAAATCTCCATGCAATATGATGCGGTATTACATTTGCACTAAGTTTACTTGATTGAGCCTTGGAAATCGTCAAGTTACCCTCGCAATATTACTTCATCAAGAATTAAAAAATAAATAATAACAATTATAGAGCACGTGTATTCGTATACAATTTTATTTTCTCTTACATGATTCGTGGGAGTATTTTTTGTTAGAATTTTTAAATTCTTATTAGACAATTATTAATTACGAGTTTTCAAAATTAAGGTTAAAAAATCGAACTTAATTCAAATTAAAGAAAATGTAAAAGATTTGAATAGATAAGTTGAAGTCTAGTAAGGAAAGTGGGCCTTAGTCAGTGTTGGTTAGTTATTTATTAGCATGTAATATCGAGGCTCAATAAGATTACCATAAATAGCCGCTAAATTCTCCTACTATCTGATTAAGTAAGCTAATGAACTTATAATTTCTCTAACCCGCTAAGGGACACATGCATTAGGAAAGACATAAAAAGACATTAGCAACATAAAGTTATATAACTTTAGTAAAGGTTAATCAAAAGTTTTAGCAGTTTATTCATACGTTAAGGAGCTTATTCGTTTAGTAATCGATAGCAAAATATGTATTTTTCCGCATTATCTCCATTTATACAAGTTTCATGGTTGATCCTAAGCCTACAGTTAAAGTTAACATGTGATATCAGAGCGATTCCATTATTGTATAAATTTGAATGGAGATTTTCGAATTTACCCATAAGAAAATTGAAGAAATTAATTTTTGTTGCTCATATAAATTGCATATTTGTTTTTGAATTGATTTTGAATAAGTGCTGCGTGGTAAATTGGTTAGAAAATTGAACTTTGGTTGATTTTTCAGTGAAAATATATCAAAATCTAGTTTTAAAATACCCAAAAATCGTCAAAAATCATCTTTTTTTTGGCGACAAGAAGGATGTAGCATGAAGAAGCACTTAGGTGTGCCTGGAACACGCGTAATGTCTAGCATGAGTGAGACACATATGCTAGACAATTGGTAAATGCCTGCACCAAATATTGGATGCATGTTTGATGCTTGTGGCCCATATGTGTTGGATCCCGTTTCTGGAACCCAATTCTTGCTCTGATACTACATCTGTTGGACCCCACTTGATTCCAGAGCCCAAACGCTTGGAATCATGCAACGTGAGCTTATTACCCTGAAGGGTTATTTCAATGAACCCTCAATAGTCATTATCCCACAAGGGTGGCATGTCCACACCCGTTAAATATAAAAAACAAACTCATTTCTCCCACTTCAGCACAGATTTTGGGAAACCTCAAACCGAAATTACAATTTGATTTCTTCAGAACATTTGTTCCCCGTTGTATTAAGTTTCTAATGACACCAAAATCATTCAAATTGGTTCAGAAATCTGAAAGTTAGGGCCCAAAAATTTTCAGACTGCTATTAGACTGAAATAGTACACTATACCTAACTTCCATCCAGAATTTGAAAATCTTAGGGATTGACTTAAAATTCAATTCCTCTAGATAGTTTGTAGTTCTGTCTCTAGTTTATTTAGAGACAAGAATCATCCCATTTGGAGATCGGATAACAAAGTTATGGCCGAAAGAATCAAATAAGGTTTTGTCATCAATCCTATTAAACCTGTCTCAGGAAAATTAGCATAACTTTCTCTATAGATATCGGATCAAAGTCATTCTTAGACAGTTTGAAAGAGGACTTCTATATCTACAATTTTCAAGAAGACCTTCAAGATAGATTCTATCATCTAAAGGGTCAAAATTAGACCAGAAGTTGCAAGATGAACAGTACCCAGAAGATACACGTCATCACAGAAAATACACGTCATCACTAGACGATACACGTCATCACCAGACGATGCACGTCATCACAGAAGATACACGTCATCACCAGACGATGCACGTCATCACAGAAGATACACGTCATCACCATACTATACACGTCAACACAGAAGATACAGTCTGTACTCCTGAGCATCTCCACTTATAAGGATCATAGCTTTCGACTTCCATGTCCACAAATTTCATAGTATATACCGCTGGAAAGCTAAAAAGATAAGCTACAACTTTCTAGAAGCTAACGGTGTCTAATTCAGCCTAGATCAATCCAGATTTTCCCTTGAAGTCAGAACACGAATTTTTCCCCTATGGAAGACTTGAAGTTTGCACTGTACAAACTTGGGATGCCCTGAGCATAAGCATTCAACCACCAAATTGACTTCATTAAACTCTCAAATCTCAACTCATCTGACTTATCCTATTCAACTACATCTCATCGTTCATAATTCCTATCTTTCTTTTCCATAACATTTCACTTATATATATATATATATCAACAATTCATGTTCAAAGTTCATCAACTCAAGTTGATAACTTATTCAAATATACCAAACTCCAACTCAACATCATCCATACATAATTCATATTTCATTAACATTAAAAAAAAAAAGTTTTACAAATCTTTTATGGCATTCCGAGCCACATTACATCATTGTCTCAAATCTCAAATTACAAAAGATTCTTGAACAAATAAACTTGAAATGTGACTAAAATATTGTGCTTTCCCAAAATCAACTCAACATACAAATAGAAAATTTGAAGTAACTCCCTTAGGCTCTTGATCACTTGGTCTCTTAGCTATCACCTGAAGATGGGACAAAAAGTGGGTGAGCTTGAAAGCTCGTGGGTAACAGTTTATAATGAAAAATAAGCAAAAACCTTTGAAAACATTTACTTGTCATAGAAAATTCTCATTGAGTTTATAAAGCACATGTTTATCAAATTTTCATCATGTAGTCAAAAATTCAAACTATAAAACATGAATGCATCAAACTTGTTCACATAACATAAACACATAAGCACATCAGAATGGTTTGGGTGGATCCAAAATAGAATGTACTACACATTTCCCATAGGGTCCTATGTAGCAGTGAACAGAACGTACTAACGCAATCCTACATAATGGTTTTGCGTAGCTGTGAACTTATGGGAGTCCATGAAGAAGCTCCATGTCACTAGCGGGCAGGCGGGAGAAGCCTTTTGTCAAAGTGTACTTGACTTAACTTAGGGAACCACCATAAACCCACATAATATGTAATTCATGACTTGTAAACTTGTTGCCCAAAATGACACATTTTCGAACTTCATTTCATAAACTTGGTATCCTTTCAAAAATCATTTCTATTTTTCAATTCATAAATAAATCGCACAATTCACTTACCAATCATACAGCACTTTCTCAAAACATTTAAAGGGCAATAAATGCACATTTATGATACGATTGAAAGCATTAAACTTCTTTAATTCAAAGAAAACATTAGTAGCTTATTTCCTCTATTATAAACATGTACCACCTTGTTTTCCTTGCTGAAGGACTTGCTCAAAATGCCTCTCCTCTTTCTCTTCCCTCTTTTGATCCCCTTATACAATAACAAAAATCTCACTCAATAGGGCTTTCAATTGAATATCCCACAAAGCGAAATTACAAAAATTTGTTCTAGAATACTTAAACCTATGCTTTTTCTAAACTTCATGAACTAAATTCTTTCCAAAAATCCAAAAAATCCAAAATTATCTTACCTTGATTCTTCACCAAATGAAGAGATCTTTGGCTCACATGGAAGCTCTTCTCTTCCTCTACCTTTATCCCTTCTTGAACAACCTCAAAATCTCTCTTAAAACCAAGAAATGATGAAACCCTAACTATCTTTCCTTCTTTTCTCTCCTGTCCACCGAAACTCTCTTCTTTCTCTTTCTATTTTTGTTCTTCTCTTCTTTCTCTCCCTCAAATCACATTTTTCCCTCTTAAGGTAACAAGACAACATTTCTTCTTCTATTTCTACCCTTAATGAGTCCAAAAAGTCTATTTTACCTTTCCTTATAGGCTTATGTTCTTTTAACCTTAAGTGTCTTACCAAGAATACCCTTGAATATTCTTATAACCTTTACACTTTAATTCCATTAACCCGTGCAATAAAATCCTACTAACCTTGACATAATAATTAACTCCAAAATAATGAACCCAATAAACCTCATAATTTATTTAATAATGCTTAACTTTATTGGAAAAAAAATTCAAGGGACAACAATATGCCTAAAGCGTTTGGTGCATCTGCGTGTCTGGATTACATGAGCCATGAGGCACAAGGCGCCTTTCTACGTGTAAGGTATGTGTGTTACATGCAACATAAAAGGATATGCATGTCTAGCTTATGTCTTACATGCATTGTAAAGTGTAGCGCACGTCTCTGGGTATACGACGGATAAGCTACATGCGCTTCAACATGTAGCTCCTGCCTAAAAAAACCTTAAAATTTTTAGAATTCACAAAATGGTTTCTCAAGTTATTTAGCGTCAATTTTGGAGTCCTATGAATTCACAAAGTAAGTTTTAAATTTTTCTGGATTTATTTCATTAGTAATAAATAAGGTTTAACTCCATAAAAAATTGAATAAGGTTAATAAAGCTTAAGTCAATTTTTTATGCAATTGACTTGAAATAAAGGAGATATATGTGGTTTTGATATCTTATATGGTGCATTTCTTATTCTGCATTGCATGACTATCACTTTGTTGAGAATTACTTTGCCATAAATTCTTAAATAACGTTTGTTGATAATGTTTTCAATGCAAATATGTGTTAATGAGAATGTGAATGAGTATTTTGCATTAACTGGTGGATGGGCAGTTGTCACATATTTATGCCCATATGGTTGAATGTGAAGATAACATACATATGCATCCCTTGTGCTTGTGGATCAATTTTTATAATAATGAGAAGGTAGTCACCATAGTGGCCTTTCAAGTTAGTATTTAGATTGTTCTACTTGCATGTTTGAGGATGTCTTTAGTCTTGTATTTAGTTATTCTGCCTACAGGTGTCGGCCTTATTATGCCTACATGTGGTAGAATCATAAGAGTTAATGGTGTGTATTTTGTTCACTTTTATATGAAGATCTTATATTTATGTATTATGTATTCAGCCCACAAGTGTTTCATAATATATATGATACGATACTCATTATAGATACTATTTTGTGGCTTTGAGTATCATTGTTATCCTATATTTTTGCTGATAATTACGTTGACAATTTTACAGTCACCTTCTCTATAAACAATAACAGTGTCACAATTAAAACCCTATCTAGTTTCAATTTTAATAAATAGAAACAAAATCTAGAGTTTGTGTTAGAGATGGCAAATATTAATATGTCTATAAACATGGATAGACTGCAGTAGCTACATATATCAGCTCAGAGTCTAAGAGAACAATATATGCAGCATGGGAAAGGTCAAATAAGATGTGCCATTTGATCATAAAGAGATCATAGTACACCATATGTTAAGTGGATTTCCAGAGATAAACATAGCAAGAGATTTTGACATTTTGGTTACAATATACAACTCCCAGTATGAAGCTTAGGACATAAATTCACTGATTAACTAGGAAAGCTTTGCTTGCATTTTCTTCTGATGATGCAAAAGGACATTTTACTGATTACGAGTCTGGTGATATTGACCTTGAAAATTTTGAGATTCGGTCTGGCAATAATGATCTCCAATCTTCTAGAAGCACTCCTATAAGAATATTTTCTCATTGTTCTAACATGTTATCTTACATGTTTGCTTTATCGATTATTCCTTTAATCTTTCATAACTTCTATAGTTTTTATTGTTTTCTTGTTCTTCTCATTAGCAATATTGCTACATTGATTGTGCAAGTTCAAATTAGATCATTCTTTTTGAAACTAGTCTGTAATTGTACATATTATGTTACAACTATGCATTATAAGTTTTTCCAAACTCTGGAAGTATAGAGAGAGGTTTGGATGATTGGAATGCAATTTGATGGCCTTAGAAATTTTTGATTTCTCTATCATAAACTTGATGTCATTTTGGTTACCAAGAATATTTACGTAGGTTAGAATGGGTAATGTGAGTTATATTGGGTCATATATTGACTAGTTTGATACGTGTTTTTGCATTAGATCTAGTCATAGGATGACTCACAGGGAAATCTTCTTTTCCTTTACTGGAGTTCTTCCACTTTCTAGGACCTATGATTGCCATTTAGAAAATTCATCCTCAACAAGCCTTCTATTAGCTATTTTTATGAAAAATTCTAACTACTATCTTATTCATCGCAATGCCTTTTAAATAGGCACAACACATATAACTTTTAGGGAGTAAAAATAAGATAGGAATATGCTAACTCATTCTCCTATTAAAAATAGACTTGTTAAAATAATAGACTTCCTAAATAAGATGAGTACTGCCTAAATAAGATAATCACTGCATTATTTACTACTCAAGATAATTTTCTTATATATTTTCTTTCCTAAGAATGAATCTTGCATATTATTACTTCTGCATGGACTAAGAGCTTGTCCTTAAGCTCGAACTTAGGATAACTTTAATATTTTGGCCCTCTCTCATCCTCCTCCTTCATCCTCTTCTTCAGATTTTACCAATTCAAACAAAATAACTTCTTACATTTAGGTCCCTGATAAAACGCTTCATTATAATTAAAGAAAAACCCTTTTCTCTTTCATTCCTCGATCTCTGCCTTTGTTAACCTATTAGAAAAAGGCATATTTTTGTGCTCCCGGTTTTAAATGTTGCCTCAAAATGTTCCTCCTTTGCAATTATCCCTCCAGTGGTTATTCTCGATTTGATCCTAGTAAGTGTTGCCTAGGGTTCATCCCTAAAATAATTTGGTTGCTCCTCAATTTCTTATCATAAGGGCAAGCCAGATTCATAACAGCTCCCAAGTTATTCGACTACTGCGATTTTACTTCCAATCGTAACCTTTCCATAAGACGAGTAATGAATTGGCTGATTTGCTACTTCATGGTAAGCTCTGTCATTGTAGCCAGCAAGTATTGGAACTCCTTCAGGAAAATCTTCATCTTTTTCTATTTGCTTTAGGTTGGCCAATTCATCTAGGGGGTTGAGGCTCATTGGCAAAATGAACCTCAAGTGACATTGCTTTGTAAATGTCCCTCAATCCATGTCAGCTTCCTCTTGCTACACCTTGTAAAACCATAATTGTGCCTCCCCATTAAGATGGATTACTCTCAACCCCACATTCTCTCCTTTTGACGTTAGTTGATTTTCAAAGAATTATTCATACTTAAGAATCCAAATCAACGAATCATCAGTACCATCAAATGAAGGAACTTGTAATTTAGAATAACTAAGAATAGTAGTCCCTCTAGCTTTCCCAGTGCTTCTTTCTCCCTTTGGTCTCTACAGTTACCACTGTTGCTTCCTACCTCATCGTTCTTAATTACTGCGTCACTTTAATTTAACTGTTGCATAATCTTTTTTACCTACGAGTTTAACTTTTGTCTGGATTGTTAGAAGTCCTCCACCATAGACAACCTTTATTTGTTATTTCTCATGAACACATCCATTCGGCTTAACAATTGTATAGAGTCGTCCATGATGTTTGGCTATAAAACTGAATTGATGTGTTTTTGCATTAAATTTAGTTACAGGTGTCTTATAGGGAAATTCTCTTTTCTCGTCCTAGAGTTCCGATAGGCCTCTAATGTAATTTGTGTATAAGAGGAAAAAGAAGAAAAATGGTTCATGTAATTCGAGGTCCAGCCCAACAAAATGATCAATAGAAGATTGATTTGTGTTGGTTAGGTTGTTTCTACACTCCATTACCATTGCTATTATTATCTGATGAGCTAGCATTAGTTAGTTATCCTATTTTCATTAGTATATGTATTTGTTATAGAGGAGGAGAGAGGGGACTGATTGTTATCTTAAGAAATAGCTCTGCTGAGTCCTTAAGGAGAGGGACAACGCCTTGGACATCTATTAGATTTTTCTATATTCACCATTCCTGTCAATATACATTATCTATCTTTCTCCCTCCAATTCTTCGTACTTCTTCTTTCCTTCATTCTCCTCATTGGTGTTTATCAAATTCTTCCCCTTTTTAGGCCTTAAACTTGTTGTTTATAAAACTCATCCTTGGCATCCTTTTTAACAACTATTTGAATGGAAAATTCTAACTACTTTCTTATTCATCATAATGCCCTTTAAATGGGCTCACTACATATAAGTTTTTAGGAAGTAAAAATAAAATACGAATCTTTTGACTAGTCTCGTACTAAAAATATACTTATGAAAATAATACATCCTAAATAAGACGACTACGACCTAAATAAGATCATTACTATAGTTACTTCTAAATCAAGACATGTTTTATATTTTCTTTCCTAAGAATGTATCTTGTATATCATAGGACTGGTTAAATTACTGCCAACACGTATTGTTTGCATTTTACGATAATCAAGTAATGAGTGAAAATTAATGGAATATTACAAGTAAACACAACATAACTTACACATTATTTTTATTGACTTAGAGAAGGCATATGACAAGGTATCTAAGGAAATCATATAGAGGTGATTAAAAGTTAAAGGAGTTCCTCTGACCTATATACGAGTTATTAGGGATATATATGAAGGTGTAAAGGCTAGAGTAAGGATGATAGAATGAGACATAGAGCATTTTTTAATTGATATTGGGCTACATCAATGCTCTTTATTGAGCCCATTTTTGCTTACAGTAATGATGGATGAGCTCACCAAGCATATCCAAGGGGATGTGTCGTAATGCATACTATTTGCTAATAAAATTATTTTAGTTGATGAAACAAAAGAGGGCATCAATGTCAAGCTAGAACTTTGGAGGGATATGTTAGAGTTGAAAGGTTTTAAATTGAGCAGAATTAAGATTAAGTACTTAGAGTGTAACTTTTTAAGCCAAGGGGTAGGTTCCGATGTGGGGGTAGAAATTAGTTCAGAAGTTATACTACAAAAAAAGTGTTTTATGTATCTAGGATTTATCATCTAAAACAATGGAGAGATCGATGAAGGCATAGTTCACCATACTAGATCAGAGTAGCTTAATAGAAAAGTGTTAGAAAAGTGCATTAGAAGTTTTATTTAACAAGAAGATGCCATTAAAAATCAAAGGGAAATTATATAGTTTAGCGATTAGGCCGCTCAAGATCTATGGTGTAGCGTGTTGGTCTATAAAATAGGTACATAGTCATAAATTAATGGTGGCGAAGATAAGGATGCTCCGTTGGATGTATAACCTTAATAAAAGAGATAAAGTCAAGAATGTAATAGTAAGAGACAAATTAAAGGTGGCTAATATTGATGGAAAATTAAGAGAGACAAGGCTTAGGTGGTTCGAACATGTTAAGAGGAGACACCCTAACACTCTAGTAAGAAGATGTGAGAAGATTGTACTTAAAGAATGTGAAAGGAAAAAATGAAAGCCTAAGAAGAACTAGGGAAAGGTGATTAAGAATGATATAGCTCTGCTGGAACTTACCAAAGATCTGACTCTCAATAGGAAACTTTGACATATTAGGATACGAGCAAAAGATCCCACACAAAGAGGTCCTTCTTTTTCTCATAGGTCTTATAAACATTTTCCTTCAAGTCTTATATTTTGTTTTTATCCTAAACATTTAATATGCAGTGCTTTCCTTTTAGTTATTTAGCCTAAATATTTTCTTACTTAGTTTAAATATTTTATTGTAATGACTTGTTTGATTTATTTATGCACTTGTCTTTTTTCTTGTTTGTGTACTTATTTATTTATCTTGTCTTTTATTTTTATTCTTTTCCTTATTCTATATTTATTGTATTATTTATTTTATAACTTATTTTTATATTTTTATTTATACGCATTTATTTTTATTTATTATTATTATTATTATGATCATCATCATCATCAACATCTTCTTCTTCTTCTTCTTCTTCTTCTTCTTCTTTTATGTCTATTTTTATTTTATTTTATTTTATTTTTAATTATTATAACTTTATTATTTTAATATGTATATGTATATTTATACGTATATGTATATGTATATGTATTAAATTTTTTATTTTTGGGTAGGTCAATCGAAAATAATCTCTCTATTAGTTAGAGATAATGTTGCATACTATTGGACTTTCTTGAATCTCGCAAATCAATGAAATTTTCACTGGATTATTGTTATTGTTATTATAACTGTTATACTGCTAAGGAAGAAAAATTAAAAAACACTTGTCAACGAGCTTTAATAGCAACCATAGGGAAGGAAAAGGTAAAGCTCCATAAATTTAAAAATAAGAAATATAAATTTGCTCCATATATAAATGTTGGTCAATCAAAAGTATTGTTAAAGGTCATATGGATATCATAAAGAGTATTAGTATAAAGTTTTTCTTCTTCAAGAAGAAGGGATATAAGAAGTTGGAGTGATAGAAATATAAAACCTAAAAAGAAAGGCAAGAGCTATCAAGTAACTCCTTGGCTTGTATGATACATAAGTCTAAAATTGTTATAGCCACATCAAGTTCTTGGTGGGTAGGTAGTAAAGCCTCTAATCATGTTACTTTCATAATACAAGGATTCATAGAAAAGAGGAAGTTGAATAAGGAGGAGGAAAAACTGATGTTAAGGAATAACGAAGAAGTTGATTTTGTCTTTTTAGGAGATGCTTGTTTGAACCTTAATTCAGGGCTCAAACTTGTATTGTGTGACACCTTCTATATACATTCTTTTACACGAAATTTGATTTATGTGTCTATTTTGGATAAAGAAGATTATAGTTTTGTAATTGAAAATTTGATTGTAAAGTTATCTTTCAATGTAAAACCTATTAGTACTACCTTCTTGTCATATGGTATATATAAAATGTGTCTTATCCCTAATGCGATATATGCTTCTTTGTACATTGTCGAACATGTTACCAGAAAGGGACCCTTAATAAAGTTAAAGTCATACATGTTGTGGCATAAGAGTTGAGCCATATTTTCAAAGATAAAGTTGAGAGATTGTTAAAGGATAACATTCTTTCAACTCTAGATTATGATGATATAGAAATATGCGTTAATTATTGCAGGGACAAGTTGACCAAAATAAAGAAAAAGAGGTCAACTTATACTTCTAGTCTATTAAAACTTATACATACTGATATATATGGTCCCTATACAGTCACAATATGTAATTTAAGATATTTTCTAACATTTATTGATGATTATTCCCACTATGGTTATGTATTCTTACTTAAAGAAAAGTTTGAAGTTCTTGAAAATTTTTAAGATCTTTAAGACTAAGGTTAAGAACCAATTAGGAAAATAAATCAAAATTTTTGTATCTAACTGTAAACAAGAGTATTATGGCAGACATAGGGTTTTTAGACAAGAAAAAGGTATGTTTGTCAAATACTTGGAATCATGTGGAATAGATGCTTAATTCACTATGTTAAGTAGTCTTGAGCAAAATGGTGTAGTTGAATGGAAAAATCGTGCCTTAAGAATATGATCAGATCAATAAAAAACAAGACTAACCTACCTGATTACCTTTAAATCGAAGTTATAAAACTACCTTATGTATTAACAGGGTCCCAAGCAAATCAGTGTAAAAATGCCTTTTCAAATATGAAACAGGTGGAAACTAATGTTATGTGTTTCGTATCGTACTAGCTGAAAAATGACACAAAACTGGCCTTATTGGTACAGATTGTTAGTACCAGCTGGTATTTAAAATACTGACCAAATACCAGTCGGTACTGTAAAGTTAAAAAAACTGAGGGACTTATTTGCAAAAAAATTAATTAAAAAATACACACAACTGGCTTGCCACAACCCAACCTCAATGTCGTAGTCACCGGCCACTGTCTATCGTTACACCATACGTCTCCATCATCGAACCACCTGCCTAACCACTCTCTCCAACTACCTGCCCATCCACTCCCTCCATTCTCCATCAATGTCACCATTCCAGCTGCTACCATCTCTGCTCTCTCTCCTCATCGCCACCTACTGCCATCATAAACTTGTCTGAAATGATCCTCTCTAGTGACAACTCAATGACGATTTTGTGGGTTTTATGATTGATACATGCAATAATAAAAGATTGGCGAGGTGGGATTTTTATGACTTTGCTTTTCACCCAGGAAAGTACTGCATGCTTGGAGGAGTCTTCTAGATCTATATTGTAAGGCCCCAAACTATACCCTAGTAGAAATGTTTCTTGTCCATAAAAGTATATATATAATAGGTGTTAACGATTAGGAAAGTGAAGGTTTCGTTTGAGACATAATCGGTATTAACAGAATTTGTAGGGGTATTTTGGTAATTTTTGTTAATTGTGTGTTATACATGCATAAAGATACATTAATCATGGACTAAATTGCTAAATGTATTTAGACGGAATGCAATTTCATAGAATAAGAAAAAAGTGTGGTCATTTTTGTTATTAATGAAAGGCGAAAACTAGAAACCAATAGGATGGAACCATTTGTCATATGTCCCACACCATAACACTTAGCCATGTGGCAAATGACATGTCACCCATCTGTACCTTTGTCTAAAAACATGTAGATAAGAAGGGGAGGGTCGAAAAACCTAAAAAACTATAGAAGATTGAGCTTCTCTCCCTCTATCCACCATCTTGTTAAATCCCTTCAGCTAAGATTCTGTTATGTATCTGTGATTTTTAGAAATGAGTAGTGAATGGGTATGTTGTGTGTAGAAGAAAAGAAGACCAAAGAAGGCAAGCAATTGGAGTGAAGAGTAAGGGTTTTGAAATACTCCTTTCAAAGGTATGGAAATTTTGATATGTTGCTGGGTTTTTTAGATTGTAATGTGAGGGGTTTTATTAAGAGAGGTATCCTATATGAAAATGGGATGTTCCTGGTTCATTTGCATGTGTCTTTGGCGTTACTTTTGCATAATAAGACTGAAGTGAGTTAATTGGAATGTGCACCTCGTTAGATGGAGTGGTTCTACTGAACAGATATCGGTATTCTAGACATATACTGAACTGTATATATCCAAATGAGATTATTTTAAATTTATATTAAACTAGATACATATGTCTACAACTTTCATGAAGGAATCTAATTTGATTTCTGTTACTAAGGGTTTTGAAATTTGGCTTGAAGTTGAGTTCTATTTGCTATCCCTATTTGAAAATAGTCTGTAGTATTTTGGGTATAACTCTCGGAATAATGAACTAAATTACATTAACTTTATTTCATTAGAAACTTAAGACATAGAAGAACATTTCTTTGGAAGAACATATTGCCTAAAGACCTTAGTTTCTATGTCAGAATGGCCATACAAAACTGACCTAAAAACCTATCTTGATAAAAACTAGAAATTGGGTATAGTCGTGCATCACCCCCTTTTTTTTAGCCCAAACATGAATTTTTCCTTACCCAAATGCTACTAAATCTCCTCCAAAACTCTTCCGGATATCACTGCAATTTAGCAAACCTAGTTATTAGGGTAAAATGAGACTCATGCTTATAATGTGTAATTACTTAAATGCTTTCATTAATGCATTATTGCAAAGACTTATATATGTAAGGCATATTAAGTTTGATCTAGCATAAATGAACACTTTCAAGTTGAGCATAACGGCATAACTTCATATGTTATGCATTATTTCTCTTACACGTGGCTTTGAAATGTGATATGATTTGCTTTAACCTACCAAGTCCTAGTTGTGGGTAAATAGGCATGCCTAGAAGCGTTTGTAGTTACTTCTGTTCTTAGACACTACGGTTTCTTCTATTTTAGAGACTTAAGTCTCTTCTGTTTCTGTAGATACTAATCATAGGTATTTTCTGTTTTGTTCCCGTTATCCACTTCTAAAAAGATTGGCAGGCAATTCTGTATGTATTTTGATATTTGTTCTGTTTTGATTCAATTGATAGTTGGATTACTCTCTGATTTGAATAATCAAAGATTATCATATGATATGTCATGATTCATTTGCATGTAAATGTTAGACGATTGTAGGAAGCAGTCGTCATCTTGTATCTTGCTTTATTTAATTTCCCTCTAAGCTATATGCTTAACACGATGGTTTTTCCTCCATGTAGGTCTTGATAAAAAGGGTTAAGGCTGGGACAACCGTAGTGGCCAAAGAAGGATGTATAATGTTTTGGAAGATTTTGTGCTTAAGCTTTGAGTTGTATTTAATATTGTGAGAATTTTTTTTGGAGTTTGTGTAAATGGCCTGTAATAACCATAACATAGGATGGGTTTGATTTTAAGGAATGGATTTGATAAATACGTGTATATTGTGTTCTGTTTATAACTCAATGACATATGAAATGTGATGTATGTTTACCTTATTTTCTGGGGATTGTTGGAATGTTTTGGTTTGTTTTAGGTTTGTTTTGTGTGGCATCCATATATCCTCCTAAGGGGTATTAAGGTGCTAAATATATGGTGAAAGGTTAAAGCCTAGTTGGAGGTTGTGTAGAACCTTTGAAAGATGGTTTTGGCTAGTGAAAACTCACTTCGTAATATATTCATTAGATTTTAAAACTTTTAAGAATAGTATAAGGAAAAACAATCTTTTACATTAGACTTATTAGATTTATTAAATTGGAAAGAATAATTGACACTATTTAGTAATATTAGAAATAATCATAATTAAAAGTAAAAAATAATTAATTTTTATGATTAAAATCAAATTTTATTGGTCATTGTTTAATAATTTTAATCATTATCTATTGTTTATCATTAAAATCAAATTTTATTTGGTCATTGTTTAAAAGTTGTCTTCTCTATTCACCACTTTTTAATATCTTTAGCTGGTTCTTCGGCACGAGCTCTTGTTGTAAACTATAATTGTTAAAGAGCCATAGATATTTATTATTCTTTTTATTTGAAATTTTGATGTAATTATTATATATTATATGATTGAATTGGAATATTTTTAATACTTTGTATGATGATTAAATGATATTTTTTTATATTAATTGTGGTTATTATTTATATATGAAATATTTGGAAAAATGATAGTAATAAAAATAAATAAATTGTTGTTATTTTAAATTTCTATTATTATCATTTTTTGAGACATGATTGGAGTAAAATTATAAATTATACAGTACAATATATTGAAGGACTATTTCGTAATTTTAAAAAAATCATGGACTAATGGTGACGAAGATGATGTTGCTTCGTTGGATGTGCAACCTTACTAAAAGGGATAAGGTCAGGAATGTAATGATAAGGGATAAAATAAAGGTAGCTAATATTATGGACAAATTAAGAGAGACAAGACTTAGTTGGTTTAGACATGTTAAGAGGAGATAACTAGACGCTCCAATAAGAAGATGCGAGAGGATCTTACTTAGAGATTGTAAGAGAAAATTAGGGAGGCCTAAGAAGAACTGGAGGGAGGTGATCAAGAATGATTTGCTAATGTCAGAACTTACCGATGGCATGACCCCTAATAGAAAACTTTTTCGTTCTAGGATTTAGGTAAAGAACCTCTCATAAAGAGATCTTGGTAGCTCTCTTATATCTTTTATCTATTGCCTATTGTAGTTAGCCTAAGTGGTAATTACTTATTACTCGTATTAGTATTATTAATATTATTGTTATTATTATTAGTATTATTATTAGAATATTTAGTATTCTCTTTAGTGATATTAGTATCATTATATCTATGATTATTAGTGTTACTATGATTTTTACTTTTAATAATATTTTTATTTATTTTATCTCTTTTATTTCTTTTAGTATTTTTTATTGTATCTATTTATCTAATTTTCCCTAGTATTTTTTTATTTCATTTTTATTCTTTTTCTTTTTCTTTTTCTTTTTCTTTTTCTTTTTCTTTTTCTTTCTCTTTCTTTTCTAATTTTATGGCTATTTATTTATATTTTATTTTATTCTTTTTATTATTATTCTTTTCATTATTATTTTCATTTATAAATGTGTGTCATTTGCAAACTGCCCTACTAGTTAAGGATAAGGCTGCATACTACAAGACCTCCCCAAATCTCGAGTCCCAGCGAAATTTATACTGGGTGTTATTGTTGTAAAAATTACCAGAAACGATATCTGGTATTGACTAGTACCGATACAGTATCATACTATAATCAAATCTAGTACAGTACCGGTACGTTATTCATAACATTGGTGGAAACCGACCCTCATTCATCTTCGTGTATAGGGTTGTCATGTTAAGGTAAGCTTATATAATTCTTATGAAGATAAGCTGCATTTTAGTTCCACTTGTTATTACTTCATAGGATATGTGGATCACTTTAAGAGATACAAATTTTATTGTATAACTGGAGGATTCAGAATAGTGGACTCACAAACATCTAAGTTTTTGAAACACAATTTCTATAATAAGAGTGGTCCATCTCATCTTAATGAGGGCGTTCTTTCCTATTTTTAAATGATAGAAGGGTGATAATATGGTTACATCATATTCGTATCCTATTCGTCACTTATTTAATCAAAACAAGTGGATCTAGATCTCTATATTTTACTAATATTGGGATAAGAACACATACATGTACATATTCAGGTTCATGTAGTACGTGAACATACCGAATCAATCTAATTAAAAAGATTCATTTAAGTGAGGAGACCTGCAATATCATCTGATTACATAATCTTTTTGGGTGAGTAAGACTATGATATTGGACATGTGGTAGATCTAGTTACTTTTATAGAAGTTATTTCTGGACCTCATATAGATTTATGGTAGGATGTCATAAGGTCTAAGATGTAGTCCATAAAGCTTAATTAGGTATGAGAGCTTGTGGATTTACCTCATAATTGTAAGCTATCAACTGTAAATTGATTTAGAGATAAGAGATTGACTTTAATGTTACCTTTTCTTTTAAGGATGCATTTAAAGTGATCATGAAAATTATAGCTCATTATGATATGAAGCTACATCAGATGGATGTTAAAATGACTTTCTTGAATTGAAACCTTTATGAGAAGGTCTATATGGAATAATCTGAAGGATTTCAAATTAAGAAAAGGCTGGTATGATTTGTAAATTGAGGAAATCTATATATATTTTAAAACAAGCTTCCACATGATGATACCTGAAGTCTAATGAGGTTGTTACCTCATTTGGCTTTATAGAAAGTAAAGTTAAAATTTACATTACAAGAAAAAGGGGAGCAAGGCTATCTTTTTAATTTTATATGTGGATAATATCTTGCTCGCATCAAATGACTTAACTGTGTTGCATAAAGTTAAACAACTTTTGACTAAACATTTTGATGTAAAAGACCTTGGTAAAGCATCTTTTGTCTTATGTATTCAGATTCACCAAGATAGATATCAAAACTTATTAGGTTTTTTGCAGAGTGCATACATTGAGTGAGTACTCTAAAGGTTTAATATGACTAATTGTAAACCTGTTGTGGCACCTATCTCTTATGATGAGAGATTATCTTTGGCATAATGTTTAAAGAATGATACAGAGAGAGAGGCTATAAAGAATGTTCTTTATTCTAGTATGGTTGTTCGTATGATGTACATCCACGTATGCACTATACTGGACATTGTATTCATTGTTGGACTGCTAGATAGGTATTTGGCAAACCCAAAAATAGACCACTAGAATGTAGAAATGAATTTTGAGATATATTAAAGGAACTAAGGATTATATGTTGACATTTAAGAAAGTCAACAATGTTAACCTTATTGACTATATAGGTTTAGATTTTGCTATATATCCGGATGACAGGAAGTCTACATCAGGGCATATTTTTATGTTAGCAGGTGGTGCTATTTCGTGGAAGAGTGTAAGCAGAAGCTAGTAACTTCCACAACTATACATTCAAAATTTGTAGCATGATATAGGGTTGCTTCATAGGCGAATTTAATTTTTGAATTGTCTATGGTTGATTTAGTTACTAAACTTATGCAGTTATATTGCGATAATATTTTTGCCATGTTATTTAATACTAACAATAAGAATATCACAAGGTCTAAGCATTTAGAGGTCAAGTATTTGACCATAAAGGAATGGGTATAGAAGGGTGACATTGAGGTGGAGTATATTGAGACTGAGAACATGTTAGTTATTCCACTAACTAAAGAACTTCACCCAATTATTTTTTAGAGACATATATGTGATATGGGTTTATTGAGGATCTTATATTCTATTAGTTATGGATCATTATATTTGATGTTGATACCACAAATTTCTTGTATTATAAGTATACTTTTATATATGATAATGATCATCATTTTGGCCACAGTCATATAATTATTTGTACATTGTTATAATACAAGTGAAAGTCTTAAGATTTATATCAGTCTTGAGCATTTTAATGGTCATTGGGGATATATACATATTGACTCTAATCCTATGTCTTCAGGACACATACAGATACTTTGATAAATCCTTGGATTTATAAGACATAGGGGATATAAGTGTTTAATCATATAAGGGTTTTCTCTAATGCAATTTATCATTCAATAAGAGAAAACAAATTTCTCTATTGCAATTTGGCATAAAGTTCAAAGAAATTGAGACCGACAAATGGAATAATGATACATTTGAAATCATACATATATCATTGTAGTTCGTTATACTCCATTTTCCCATTCATGTTAGTAAAGTATCATATATACGAGATTATATTGAATCAATGTCACATATCAAAATTTTATTTAATATTTTTCGGTATCAAAAGCCTTATAGGATAAATAATGAACTTTTAACATCTTTAGATCAAATGTTTTAAATTGATCGACCATTGCATTGATTTTCTTAACCACTTTTATTGTTTTTTATTTTTATTATAGTTGTTATAATTAATATTTTTCTAAGGGGAGAATGCTAGAATTTTTAAAATTCCTATTAGACAATTATTAATTACAAGTTTGAATAAAATTAAAGTTAAGATAACCAAATTTGATCTAAATTAAAGATAATAAAGAAGCCTAATAAAGGATCTACCTAAATGGGTTGAAGTTTAGTGAGGAAAATGAATACAAATTAGTGTGGGTCAGTTATTTATTAGGCTTATGATAGGGCGGCCTAATAAAGTTATTATAAATATCTGCTAAGGTCTCCAGCCTACTTAAGTAAATTTACAGATGTACAATTTTTCTAATCCATTAAAAGGCCCAAGCATTAAAAAAGACACAAAAATACATTAACGGGATAAAGTTATATAACTTTCGTAAAAATTGATCGAAAGTTTCAACAATTTGTTCATATGTCAAAAAGCTTATTTAAGCATTCCAACAACTTGTTCATTAAGCAATGGATATCAATACATGTATTTTTCACATTGCCTCTGCATATACAAATTCATGATTGATCATGAGCCTATAGTCAATGTTCGTATTTTATGATAACAACACAACACTATTGAGGATGCAAAAGCATTAAAGGAAGCATGGGATACTCTTTAAACACTCATTACAAGGATGAATAATATAAAAATGCAATGATTGGAGAATAAGTTAATGATAGTTCACAGAAAAATATGTTCGTAAGTCAGCATTTCAATAAAGTTAAAGTTACTAAATTATTGAAAAGCGTATGAGTAGAATTTTTATTCATAGCTCAAAGACATAATTTAATAGTCTCATTATAGCAATGAATGATTAAGCTAAGGAACCAACACTTAGTTGAGAAATATTCTGTAAGCGATCTAGAAGGGGGGGGGGGGGGGGGGGGGGGGGG
>JAOSBL010000007.1:17055862-17077309 GCA_027568915.1 Erythroxylum roraimae
TATTTTCAGTGGGCCTTAAGGAATTTTTTTAAAATTATTATCTTATGCATTTAGCGAGGTTATTATTTTATCCCATTGGCTCAAGTCGGGACCGAAGAAAATTATTATTTAATCGAGATTATTAATTTATCAAATATTCATTTATCGAGGTTTTACTGTATAAAGAAGTTACTAAGTAAAAAGAGTAGAAGAAGAAACTCAAGATTTGAGATATAATGATACGTGTGATGGGATTTAGTACCAAAATCAAGTAGTATAAAATCTATTTCAAGCAAATGGATTTATAAAGTGAAAATCAGGTTTGATAGATAGGTTGAAGGATTGATAGCACGTGAATTTTTTTCAAAAACATGGCCTCAATTGTGAGGATGAGATTTGTTATGTCACTTACCTAATTCTTACTCTGTGCCAGCGGATCTTGTGAGACGTCATCCTTAATTGCGACAAAACTTTCAATCATGCAGGAAAGAAGATTAGTTGATTACAGCCAGAGTTTTTCTAGCACTAACAATAATCAAATCATGAAAGGTTTGACAAATGGACCTGATAGATGCACTTTTACATGGAGAATAAAGTAAAGATATGATCATGACTATAAATGACATACATAAGATTAGTCAAACTGAAATCAATCTCTCTGTACGCTACTAAATGAAAGAATTTGGTGAGTTGAGACATTTTCTAGGCCTCAAGGTGGAGAATGTGGAGGAGGGATTATTCCTGTTCCAACAAAAGTACGCAAAAGAAATACCATAAGAACTTTGTATGGTCGAAAATTTTATCTCAACTCCACTAAAGATAAACATGAAGTTATGCTTATTAGTTTACATCCTACAATCAGTTGATTGGTTGTAGCTTAATGACAAAATAATTTAAAGGCATTCTTTATTATGTACGTGTTTAGTTGTATATGATAAAGTATATAGTATAATAATACATTATAAATAAAATTATAATGAGATTATAATTATGAGATTTATAATGCATTTATGTATTATCTCTAAATTGTTCTTAGTTATTATTCTATTAAGACTAGATATTAATAGAACATAAAAAGACTAGCACACATTTTGTTTTCCTTATAACGCAAGTAGTCAATCTCATAAGATAAAGTATGGAGATAATTAAATAAACTTGTAGGTACTTATTAGAGAATAAGTTCACTGAACAGACCCGATACGAGAAAATTATATAATGAATGATTGAATTATACAGAAAATTATAAATAGAAAGGTTAGTCAAAACCACTTCGACATTTCTAAAAATTTGGGTAGTCAGGATACGTTGCTAGATGCCAATCTTAAGTTATAATTATAAATTGTTTAATTAGAGAATTAAAGATAAATTAAAAGGAGTTTTGATTTATCTAATTCTTATTATGAATTATAATTATAATTTATAATCATTGCTAATATATTAGAGATCCTAACAAACCTCACGTAAAGAATGAGTTAAAGAGAGTAAAGATATTTTAATCAAGTTGGACTTGATTGTAAAGTTTGATAAAATTTTTGACTACATATGAGATATTTAATAAATAAGGATCAATATTAGATATTAGATCTTCTTTGGATATAATTGAAATTAGAATTTAATTTAAATTAAATTACTAATACTTCCAAAACCTATTATAAATAGGCTTAAGTTCTAATGGAGCTAAAACTTCTTGCTTAACCCTCTCTGTAAGAGTTACAGAGTTTTCTTAACTCATTCTATGGATACCGTTAGAGGTCGGATATTTGTATGACTACGGTTGATGAGATGGATCGATTTCAGAAACTGTTCTAGGAATACAATAAGATAAGGATTAAGCTTCAGAATAAGGAATGAATTATGATTGATGCTTTATTATAATTTATGTTAATCATTTTTTTAAAATTAAAGTGATCATGGTTTTTGGGAAACCAAATTACAAAAAAGTTTTGTCATTATTCAGCTGCGGTCGGGATTATATCCCGTCCCGGTTGCCCAACAATGCTCGTTTCAAGGGAAAGATTTGGAGGGTATAATTATGTGCATGGAGTTCATTGATTTATATAACAACTAAGGAAGCCACATTATTGTGATTATGAAGTATATCAAGAGTATTATTCATTATAGTATCATACATAATAAAGTAGTCGTTTAACTTTTTGTATATATGACAAATCTTCTAAACTTTCTTTGGTCAGTTGCTTAATGCTAGAAATTTCTTTGATCCATTTGATTTTCGTACCGACAGTCTACAAGATTCTATGGTTGGATATTGGCTTTTGTTAAGTCTTGGATGAAGAGCACCGAAGACCAAAAATCCAATGCCTATGAAGCCAACCGATTATGCTCTACTTAGTGTATGCAGAATCCACAAAAAATGTAGAACTTGACCTTGACCAAGTTGTTAACTATCTGGTACTCTTATGGCAAGCAGTTGCTAGGGTCGAAAGTTACTAATCTGAGAAACCTTGTTGATAAAACAGAAGTTGGTTCAAATATATGGAGTAGTTGATGATTTTGTAGTGGCTAACACGAATTATAAGCACAAGACTTTATGATATGCTTACGGAGATTTTACTGATATGAAACAATAGGATTATTGTAACCAACTTGCTGTCATGGGATAGTTCCAAGAATCTCACTTGTGTTTTTTTGGTTTTTGGTCTTTGATCTTTGTGATCTTTATAACATAATCATGTGTAACTCAACAAAAACATCTGCAATCTTTTCTAATTTTATTAATTTGTGAAACATGCAACCTTAGGCGATTTCTTCCCTAGGTATCACACTATACCCGACTTGACTGCACTCTTTTTTTTCTCGATTAATCCCTTGCTACTTAGTGAGTTTGGATTGAGTTTGGTGAGCACTCTTGACAGTCTGAAGAAATTAGAACAATTTTAGGATAAATTTCTGCCTAGCTTTCTCGATATTTTGGGGCATGGGTAAGAAAACGAAGACACCGCATAAAGGAAGGGACATTACTGCCGAGTGTGTTCTAGGTTTGCAGGTGGAGGAATACGACAATGGAGATAATGAAATAAAAGGGGGAGGGCATGCAGTCATTCAACGATGAAGGTGACTAGTGAGCAATTTACAGCGGAGGGTAGACAGAAAACAAACATTGCTAATGGAGCAAGCAGTGCGGGTGTAAGAAGCGTTACATTACAAGGCAGGCATTAGGCAACGGAAGGGGACAGACTAGGGCCTTCGGTTATTGAGAACAACGAAGGAAGGTTACTGAGTAAAACAACAAATGAGGGTACCGGGGGGATGAGGAGTCATCCATGCCTGATGAGGATACAGATGGGGAAAATGTACGCATTGAAGCTTTGGACTCAGAGAATGAAGAACCAACCCCAAAGGTGCTCGAAAAAATGTTAGAACCAATTTCAGACAAGCAGGGTGAAGGAAAAAAAAGTCATCGTATGTAAGCTTATTCAGGAAATTATTTGCGGGTAGATGATGAAGTCATCATGGAGGAAGAAGATGTGATAGAAATTGAATAAGAATGGGGATATTATCTTGTAGGATGCTTCACGGGGAGATTTCCAGGAATGAAAGCACTTGAAGGACTAATTGCAAAATGGAGTGTTCAATGTAAAATCCTACCGCATGATCAAGGCTGGATAATTTTTCAATTTGACACGGAAGAGGATCGTACTAATGTACTAGCAGGGGGACCATATGTGTTGTATGGGAAGACTCTGCTTCTTAAAAGACTTTCTCAGGGCTTTGCATTTGACTATAAAGATTTTATGGAAGTGCCCATATGGCTGCAATTTCCTAATGTAACTTTGGAGTTGTGGAATGACAGGTGCTATCGAAACTAGGATCTCGTATTGGAAGACCACTATGCACGAACAAAATCACTAGCAAAAAGTAACAAATTGGCTATGCTATAATATTAGTAGAAGTAGATGTGTCAAGACAACCAGTGATAAGCTTTGATGTGAAGATGCCTAGAAGTACCTGATACACACAAATGATTTAGTATGAAACTTTCCCTAGCTACTGCTGCCATTGTAAACAATTTGGTCATAACCCCTTTGAATGCAAATCCAAAGAAAGAATTAAAAAGAAATAGATGAAGAGCCCAATAAATGCAGGAGGTACTAAAAATGTTACAGATGGTAATGATATGAATCGGCCCAACCAAGACATGGAGGAAGGCATGCATGAACAACCAAAAGCTCATGTAGGAGCCACTCAAGAAGGAAATCCTGACAAGGAGGGAGAACACCAATCACACAATGAAGGTAGTACTGAAGGAGCTGGGTGCAGGGTGGAATTGACTGGAATGAGGGGACACAAGCCACTCCAAACTCGGATGGACTCCAAAAAAGTAAATGATGGAGAATGGCAGAAGGTACATACTAACAAAAATGTCAACAAGGGGAAGGCAGTGATGACATAACTTAATAGAGCAGTGACAGAGAGGAGAAGTATGCAAGTGTCGGGGGGTAACAATAGAGAGGATATGGGTAAGAACACCAATGAAGCTCCAAAGAAGACAGCAGGGGGGAGGTCCCCCCAAATTGACAAGTGAGGATACTATGCTGGAATGTCCGAGGCCTAAACAAGGCCTTAAGACAACATAGTGTTGTCAATCTTATTAGACAACACAAGTATAAGTTTGCCTGTTTTCTTGAAACCAAATTATCCACTGATAGTTTGAGTAAGATGATGAAAAATAGATTTAAAGGCTAAGACTTTTATCACAACTTTGGATCTATTATAGGAGGAAGAGTATGCATTATATGGAATTTTGCTTTTTATCAGTGTCATGTGTTGGAGATGAGAGAACAATTTATTCATGTAAAAATCCAGTGCAACATTTCTCAGTTTTCATTTATAGTTTCTTTTATTTATGATTTATATAGTGTGACAAGAAGAAGGTAATTATGGCAGAACCTAATAGAGCTGAATGCAGACTCCTTGATACCTTGGATCATAATGGGGGATTTTAATTATGTGTGTGCAGCAAGAGAAAGGCTCGGATGTCAGCCTCCCTCAGCATATTTTCTTAAAGACCTGCTAGATTTCATAATGACACTTGGGCTAAAAGATGCTCCATACAGGGGGAATTCTTTACTTGGCACAAAAACCACTTATGGGAAAAACTGGATCGGGTACTCCTTTATCAAGCATGGGGTTCTTTGGGTTATAATTGTTCAACACATTTTTTAGACATGATGACAGAATCAGATCACTTTCCAATACTGGTGGCTATCAACCAACTGGAAGTACAAGGAAAAAAACCATTCATGTTTTTTAATATGTGGCTTAACCACCCTCAGTTTCAGGATGTTGTAGCTAGTAATTGGGAGATGGAAGTGGAGGGGACAGCTTAATATGCTCTTTGCATAAAGTTGAAGGAACTAAAATACCCTTTGAAATCTCTGAATTCCGAAGCATATGGGCACATATCTAGCAAGGTTAGGAAGGTACAAGAGGATTTTCAACTAGCATATAAGGTCTCTCTTAATAGGCCTGAAGATGTGGAGTTGAAACATGACATGAACATCAAAAGGAAGCAGGCTGAATTTTTACTAGATGCAAAGAAACATTTTTTCAACAAAAAGCTAAATGTAAGCATCTTATAGAGGCTGACAGAAACACGAAGTATTTCCATGCAGTAACCCGAAAGAGAGGGAAGCAGAATACTATCTCTCACATCATTAGGGAGAATGGATATGTAACCATTTTAATGGTAGAAATGGTGAATTGTTGTTTAAGTTTCTATCAAGAGCTTCTTGGCACACCAACTCCCCTGAACAAGTTAGATCCAAATGTAGTAAGGAATGGATCGGTCTTGGACGTGGAGACACAGGAATTAATGGTTGCCCCAATTTTGGATGAGAAGATCAAGAGGACAATGTTTGATATAGGCAATGACAAAGCTCCAGGGTCGGATGGCTATACTTCTACCTTCTTCAAAAAACACTGGGATATGGTTGGACCAGATGTAATCTTGGCTGTGAAAGAATTTTTTACCATTGGTCAAATGCTGAAACAATTAAACCATACCATCATCACACTCATTCCAAAGATGAAGGTAGCCAAGAGAGTAACAGATTTCAGACCAATAGCTTGTATGAATATTTTTTATAAGGTGATCACAAAAATACTGAATGCACATATGGTGGAGGTTGTAGGAAAAATTGTAGATCCAGCTCAAGCCGCCTTTGTGCTAGGTAGGAATATGCTTGATAATATTTTCCTATCATAGGAATTGGTTCGGGGTTATACTAGAAAGCGCATTTCACCACAATGTATGATAAAAATAGACATCCCAAAAGCTTATGACACGGTATCATAGGAGTTTTTTGAAAATATGATGAAAGGGCTAGGTTTCCCTACTAAATTTATACGGCGGATTATGGAATGTGTAACTACCACTTCCTTCTCGATATCAATAAATGGCTCATTGCATGGTATGTTCAAGGGTCGAAGGGGTTTAAGACAAGGAGACCCTATGTAACCAACACTCTTCCTATTTGGTCTGGAGTACCTCTCAAGAATGTTAAAAATGAAAACTGCTAACTCTCAGTTTCACTTCCACCCGAAGTGTAAACAACTTGGTATTACTCACTTTGCTTTTGCGGATGATCTCATGCTGTTTTTTAAAGGTGATTCTACTTCTATAAGGATATTGGTAGAGGTGTTGAATGAACTGAAAAAGGTGGCAGGGTTAAAGGTGAATGCTTGAAAATCAAGTATTTACCTAGCTGGGGTGTGTGGACGTGAAAGGGAGAATATTATGCAGATAATGGAATACCCTATGGGTGAATTTCCAGTCCGATATTTGGGAGTACCTTTGGTACCTATGAAGATCTCGGTGGCTCAATTTTCTGTTCTACTTGAATCTGTAGAGGCGTTTATCAATCCATGGAATGGTCAAACTCTATCATAAGCAGGTAAGATTGAACTTATAAATTATGCCATTCAAGGGATACTTTCTTTTTGGCTCCAGGCATTTCCCATCCCAACAACTATCCTGGAGAGAATAACCTCCATGTGTAGGTTGTTTTTATGGGGTGGGAAACACTTTAGAGTGGCATGGGATAATATCTGTGTACCAAAAGAGGAGGGTGGACTGAGACTAAAAATTTGTAAACTATGGAATTTGGCACTGTTGTCTAAAGTCCTATAGAATATTCATGCCAAAGCAGATTCCTTATGGGTAAGATGGATTCATGAAGTATATTTGAAGGACATATCAATATGGGATTGGGAACCTCACAACCATGACTCACCTCTGCTGAAAAAACTGGCATTGATTTAGAATGAATTGGTGGATAAGTTGAGTGGCCGAAGGGAAGTAGTGTATGGCATGCAGAAGTTGTGTAAAAATGGGACCCCATGAGCCCAGAAAATCTATGAATTATTGAGAGTTAAGCATATAAGACGTCCATGGATGGCATTTATATGGAAGCAATACATACCTCCAAAATTCTTCTTCATTGCATGGCTTAGTCTTCGAAATAGACTACCAACAAAAGATAACTTAGTATTTTTAGAGATAGACCGAACATGTGGCTTTTGTAATATTGAACTAGAAACTATGGACCATTTATTTTTTAAATGCTCTTTACTGGTAAAGTTTGGGCTGCCATACGGGGATGACTGGGATTGACACGAGCCATGACTACACTACCTAGTGCAATTAAGTGGATTTGGAAAGATTACACTGGATCCCGTCTTAGAAGCAAAGCTGCAAGACTGGCATTCATGTGTACCATCTATATGGTATGGAAGACCAGAAATACTATCCAATTAGATTCTACTTCTGTTACGAGCTTTGATGTAGTTCTTAAGATAAAAACTGTAACGTATAAGATTTTGAATAAATAGTACCCCACGAAGCTAATCACTTTTTAATAGTTTGGATGTATTATTGATATTAATATTATGATTGCAAACTTTGGTCACGGTATACTCCAAAGACCGTGTACATAATTTTTGATTTTACATATTTACCTTTCATCCAAACAAAAAAAATTGGTATAAATGACCGTTGCTCGCATGTTAAATATATCTGTCTCTTCCGTCTTCTCCTTCTCTCCAACCTCTGTGTTTGCCAATAAATCAGCAGAATCTTCTGGTCAATAAGCACCTATTTTTTCTTCTTATTTTTCTTAGTTTTTCTCTTTCCGGAAACTGTAAGCAAAGAATTCACCATCTTATCATTTATAATATATGGCACCTTTAACTCCGTTTCCTCAACTTTCTGTTTCTCCCTTGTCATCCAGTTAATCTATTCTAATGTTTTGTCATTTGTGTGTTACCTCAACTAACAACCTACGTAAGATTGGAACTTTCAGTTGGAATTATGGTTTCGTACATAGCAAACCACCCTTGTTACGTAGGAGTTGGAACTTCCAAGAACTTGGAAACGTGGTGGTTAAGGTTAGTTAAGGTATTGCCTCCAACTAAAACACAGGATGGGTTTCCTAAGAAAGGCAAGGAATTGTACAAAGTAGAAGAGAGGACTCGCAAGCAAAGAACTATAGCAAGACGATACCTAATTAATAATTCACATGCCACATGCAAAAGAAAACCTGTTGCCAGTCAACTAATCCAAAACGGCATAGAACTGGTATCAAAATGGAAGATTCCCCCGTTTTGCCTTTGCGTATCGTGTCGTATTGCTTGCCATCCTCAGTAGGTCTTTGCAAAACCAATCCGTTTTGAGTTGTGATTTTTCACCTGAAGAAGCAAACCACGACCCAAGATAGCTCCAATTCACACGCCACTCTCTCCCTATATAGCACGCGCCCACACGCCTGCTCAATACTCTTCAAATTGGAGCGTTTAATCTCCTTCGTCGGCAGCCAAACGAACAAAACCACCTTAAACCCTGTCGCCTCGTTCAAGACTTGAGCTTTATCTCGAAGACTTTCGTGGATCACAGACGATGGTCAACCCCAGCGATGACAGATCGGAAATAGCGTTTTTTGACATTGAAACCACCGTACCGACCCAACCTAGACAGGGTTTTGCTATTCTTGAATTCGGAGCTATACTGGTTTGCCCCAGAAAGCTTGAGGAGCTCCGGAGCTTCTCGACCCTGGTCAGGCCCGCAAACCCGTCTCTGATTTCGTCGTTGTCCGTTCGTTGCAATGGCATTACGCCAGACTCTGTCGAGTCGGCCCCAACCTTCTTGGAGATTGCGGACACAGTCTACGACATTCTTCATGGTCAGTATTATTACTCAGTTCAATTCCTATTTCCCTATGTTTTGTATCCATTTGGTGTATGGATAAGGTGGATTTATGTAGGGTATTTTGTATGCCAATGAATCTTAGGGAGGATTTGGGCGGGACATAATATACTGAGGTTTGATTGCCCTCGTGTAAGGGAGGCTTTTATTGAGATTGGGAGATCACCGCCGGAGCCTAAGGGTACAATTGATTCATTGGCATTGTTGACTCAGAGGTTTGGTAGGAGAGCTGGTGACATGAAGGTATTGTTCTTTTTGTTTTTCCCCTTCTTTAATTTGATCATGTTGTTATAACTCTCGGTTTCTCGATGCAGATGGCTAGTCTTGCAACATATTTTGGACTTGGGAAGCAGAAGCATAGGTATATCTCTCAAAAACTGAAAGTAAATTGTTTTATTCACGTTTTAAGCAATAATTAAGTTTTAATTTGCTACGGTTTTTCAGGAGCTTGGATGATGTTAGAATGAACCTTGAAGTTCTGAAGTATTGTGCAACAGTTCTGTTCCTGGTAAGATCATAACTCTATCATTATTTGTTGATTCTGTCATGTCTTGTCTATTATTTAGCATTTGGTTGCCATACGAGAAATACAGTTTAGCATTGTTCCCCTAGGAATTTTATTCATTATGTTACAGGGTAAGGATTCACAATGGTTAATCCTACTCTGCTCCCAAGTACATTGTTGGATATCAATTCTTTTTAGTACTTGAAGTAGATGTTGCAAGTTAATGTTTGTGTAGCTCTTACCGCTTGGTAGGTTCAGGGTGGATCTACACCATGGTCATTTGTATTTGGATTAAATTGGTGAACTTGCATGTCACGTTAATTTGGCCATTGATAGAAACCTGTCATATCCACAGGAGTCGAGCCTTCCTGAGACATTTCCAGAAAGAAGTTGGGTTTCTCCAAATGCCACCACAAGAAGCCGCTGTAATGGGCAATCTCCGCCACAAGGGTCAACTCAAAACATGAAAACTCCATCTTCAAGTTCAAAGTTTGAGAGCACTGCAGATAATGGAACTAATGGAAAACATCCAATATTTTCTCTTGTTACAAACAACCCCACTGAAGACCCTTTTGACATGGCCGCTCTCAGCAGTGAGATGAATACTAATTCCTTCCAACCAGATGCCACTATGGAAGAAAGGCCTCGTCATGAGATTCAGGAAGTACCTTCTACGGCCAATTTTCCTGAAAGATGTACTGCCTCTGTGGAATATTTAGATCCTGAAGAAGTTGCTGTGCCTTCTATTACCGCATCCCACATTCCATTATCTCGTGGGGGCCAAAAAATGGTATTGTTGCACAAAGGTGTCTCTTTGCAGCTTTGTTGTCCTCGTTTGAAGGTACGGTTTGGAATAAATAAGAGGTTTGTTGACAATGCTGGTCGCCCACGATTGAGTTTTGTGGCTGTGGCATCTGAACACTTGTGTCAAGTTCTTGAAGCATGTGATGCTATCGTACAAAAATTGTCTATAGACTCAGGTAGCAACTCTGATTGGAGACCTGCTGTGATGAGAAAAGGGTACCACAACCTCCCTACCATAAGGGTGCAGTAAGTAACAGTCATATACCGTTTCTATAATGCATCATGTAGGATTAGATCATTTGATGAAGGGAATTGGGTTCCTCCCAGGGTGATTTATTATGGGATAGTCAATTATAAAGTGTTCAACTTTCTGAAAATTTTTCAATTCAATGCTTAAGTTTTTACATTTTTCAATTGAGTGACCAATCTTTTAAAACTTTAACAATTCAGTTCAAAGCGTTAGTTTTTGCTAATATAGCTAATAGATGGACATCCACGTGATAATTAATGGACATGTCACATCATCAAAAATAACTTTTTGACTTGGTTTATATAAGTTTTAAAAAATTAGTCATTAAATTAATAACTTTAAAAAGTTTGGTACTAAATTGAAAATATTTTAAAAGGTTAAGACAGTTTTGAATATATTATCTTATTTATTTTTAATGTCATGTTTGTGACATATTTCTAAAGTTATTTTTTGCTTTCAGAAAATGTTGGCTGAGAATTAAATAGAGGGCAAAAGCTAATGTAGAAGAGACCCTTTTTTGCTTAATTTCTCATGCCAATTGTATCATAACCTCATTAGTCCTCAAAGAATTTTAGCAAGTATTATCATGGTCTACTCTAGCTCACTCTTTCAAAGGTTATAGTGCTCTGCCACACCATAGTTTGAATATTGAAAGTTAAAATCTTCTATTGAGGCAAATGGTTACCTGGGATATTTTAATCCCTTACTCAATAATTAGTGCATTCCATCATGTGAAGCGAATGATGCACTAACGTCAGTTTTGTATACATTGATTCCTGTCTTTCTTGCACAGCATACCGACTACAGGAAACGGGGATGGTGCTCAATATGTAACAGAGATGTATCAGAAGGAAACTTCCGGATCCCTGCAAAAGCTTGTGTTCGGTAATTTTGATTCTGCAGAGCTTGAAAACTGGTTAAAGCCAGAGACCCTTGTTGATGCATTTGTGTCCTTGGATCCGTATGACTATTATCAGAATGCTGGGATTCGATTAGTAGCCAAAAAGCTGGTCATCAGCGACAGTTGATTGAGTGTTCATGAATGGGAGGTTGTGACCAGTAGTAGGCAAACAAATAAAAGGATTTAACATTTTATTGTTTGACAGATAGGAATTCAAAGTACATTGATACTTATTCTTACATTGATACTGATTCTAACATTGTATGTGACCGCGAACTTTCTGCAGTGTAAAATGTAGGTGTTCAACTGGTTTGGATTGACTGATCTGTTTTCTGTTTTCTGTTTTTAATTTTTGTATCTTATGAATTCTATGAGCTTTATGTACATGCTGAAATTTATTGCAAAGGATGAAAACCACAAATTGAATAAGAAATTTATTTATTACTAAAATATTTTTATATGAAATAATGTTTTCCAAATGGTAATTTGATAAATGACTGGAACTCAACTGATCATTGAATGAAGACTCGAACACAATATCTCCAATGATTGGAAATTTTAGAAAGATTTCATAAACCAACCGAGCCACTGCTTGAATCTCTTAGAATGACATGAACATATAACCAGAATTATTTTTTTCCAAAAGAAAAAACCAAAAATAATAATTGGGAAAAACTTTCCCTTTGCACACTTTAAATGATTGTTTGCTTCTAATCATACATACAAATTCCATCTACGTATAGTGGGTTATAATCTGTTTCCTCCTCTGAAAAACGTAATCACCTCCACCAATGGTCATGCCTATGAGCTTTGCAGTCGTCTCACCTCCGAAACCATTTACCTAGATAACACTTTGTTGCCGCTGCTCCTTTTTTTATGATTGCTGACGCTGTCCACAACGTCTAAAACATGACATTTGTTATGACAGTTTTGCTCTATACAACTTAAACTAGAACATGCTATAAAAGACCCCCAAATCGTTAGTCTACCTAGGATTATTCTTTCTTTTAAATAAAGCTTGTCCAAGAAACGTAGCTCTATCAAGGATTTTCCTTTCTTTTATGGTACATCTTGTTGAATTTTACTTTATCCTCGGTTTTTCATCGAGAGCAAGATACTCGGTTTTGGCCCTGACAAGGAAGGCGCATGAGTGACAATCGCTCTGGAGGCCAAGCGATACATGGATGCTAAAATTGGGGAAGAGAAGGTTAATGGCGAAGGAAAGAAAGTATCTACAGCTCCAAAATATAAAACTTCGAATTAGGATGAACCAGATACATCAATTGCAGACACCAAATTAAAGGTTGAATTCAGGTAAGGCTACTATGAAGTCATACTATGAACTCTACAGGGAGTTGCTTTTTAACGGTGTCAATTGCGTCGCAAAAATCGGTACACTATCCTCCCTTGGGAATTTCAACATTCCCACTTTCCTTTTGATGTTTGTTGAGGCCATCCATTTTTTGGTGCTTGGATCCACGTGAATATTCACCGGGGAAAGTTGGCTCTCCCCTGGTACAATCTCAACAGTGGCAATGCATCTTTCAGGCCACCAACTCAAATTTGTTTAACCAATTTGGCACGTTCAGCGTGAACTAGTGTGCTCTTACGTAAAAGTTCCCACTTTTTGCCACTTGATCCAAACTACCTCTCACAGGAATGGAGTATTGTCACTTTTCATCTGCATGGAACTGGGAAACTTATCGGGGAATCCACAATCAAAGCTTCCTAACTGCATGGGCCATCTACACAATATAGGGGATTTCATCAACGGGAAACAACCAACTACAGTCCCGAAGGATCTTCCTCGTGAGAAGAATCCTTTAATGCAAGCTCATCCTCATCACCCTCTTCATCGTCTTCATAGTCAGTATGCGTAGGTTGGCCATTGAGATCCACATTCACACCATTTAGCTTCCTCACAAACTGGCCACGAACGCGAGGCCTTCTTTCAGCTAGTTTTTTCCTATTAACATACCTTATCTTCTTATCAAAACACCGCTCCTTCCTTTTCTGTCTAAACTTAATCAATGCTGCCTCTCTTCTATCTACCTTACTGAGTTTTGCATCAGCAGCAGATGTACTTCCAACTGATGTCCAAGTGGGAGTACCGGACATTTGACCAGGTTGTAAGCATATGCTAACAGGGTAATACGGAAATGACGCCATCCCATTCATTTCAGATGTGCAATGCTGAAGATGATTGTATTGAGGAAGCATGACTGAAGGTGCATGATTTTGCAGCTCTTGCAAATTCTTTGGGAACAGTTGCGCTGATTGTGGCACTATCACCTGATTCATAACACCAGACATGTAATATGGATAAACATTTTGTGTAGATAAGCCTGAAGCATCAGCCGGAGCCTCGTTCCTTGGATGAATAAGAACCTGAGTGGGATTTTCTTCATTGAAAATCCTTTGAGGAAATTCTTTTGATAATGGCGGGGTGTAAGACCTCTCCAGAGACAAAGAATCAGGGATACTGGAACTGCTACGGAAGTCATCTTGAGAATAATTATCCCACGCTTCTCCATTTTCATGCAACTGAGCATCATTAATCACTGACTGACCACATAAATGTATTTTATCTTCAAGTTTCAAACCTTGAGAAGCCTTATCATCCTTGGGAGCAGCTACAAGAGAATTATTCTTTGTTGTGCTTGATTTAACATAAGTAAAGAAAGCAGATGACTCTCCAATGTTCAACTCACTCTTTCTTGGACCAGAATGTCCTGCACAACAATTCTGAAAAGTTCAACTTTTGCCACTTCAAATTTCAAGACAATGGATATGGGAATTCATCGTTGAATGAACATTTTAAGCAACAACTGATAGAATGCCAACGAAAGATTTTGGCTTAACCTTTTTACAATTTCTTACAAATGCCCATATGCTGACATTGACAAGAAATCATGCTTCAAAGTAAAAACTTGAAGGTTAGTGTATCATGCCCAGTTAGGCTCACCAGACGCTTGGATAATTCTATTTTATCTGTTTCTTATCCCTGATTCTGAATCCCAAATGGAATCAAACTCATATCTCAAACGTGATATTGAAAAAGTAGAAGTTAGATGATGCTACAGGCATCACCTGCTCTGTGGTCGCTGATTCCCGGCACATCAGGCCGATATTCTTGTGCATCACTGGGTGAAAGTTCAACAGCAACAGCAGCAGACTGTAAACAGAAAAAGACCAATTTTTAAAGTTCTGTTTAAGGATTTTAGATTGCATGTCAGGATTTTGGGTACGAAATCCTAGTTCCTCATGAGCTGTTCATGTAGAAGGTGCCACAGTTAAAAAAAGCCATTTGCAAATTTTCCTTGATTTTACATTATTCCAAGTAACAAGCACAAAGAATTCAAATTTAAGGTCCTCTGCTTCATTTAAGGGTGATGTGTGCAGACATAAATGAGGAATCATGGTGACAGAAATCAGTGGAAATAATAAATGCAGGTGCAGTTGATCACTGCTCTAGTACAATGTTGGCTTCAAGAGATACAAAATGAAGGAAGCACTACAATAGATAGATACAAGTTTGTTATTCCACCAAATAACTGAGTTATAACACTCTATTCAAGTTGCATATTCTACTAACCTCATCTCCCTGATGAGCAGACATCCCCATTTCTGGATTTGTGCTCCTCCGAGACTTGTCATCTGTATCATCTGAGAACAGGGTAGTACTGTTTGTGTTAGCGTCACTGGGATCTGACACCACCAGATCAAAGTCACAGTTCAGGATGTTCTTCTCTACCAATCCAAGCTGCAAGCACAGACATAAAATGCTTCCTTATTTGTTCATGCAAATAAGATCGTGAGTTGGAAAACCCTAGAAAAAATTTATGAGACAACTAAAAAATGTGCCCTCATGATATGCATATTCAGGCAAGTTGCTGCCATTGGAAACTAACGCTACATCTTTTGACACCTTATCTATCAACTTAAACTTTTGGTTTAAGTAGCTTTCTCAATGCATAAAACTCTATTCCCCAACTTGTTCACAGCTCGATCCATGGTATGTCAATTTTTGTGCAATAGTTATAGGCTAATTTTTACTCAGCCAAAGAATTTGAGAAAACAGTCTTAGAGCATTGACCACCAACCTATGCTTCCAATGAAATGACTGTTTGGTAACTAACTAATTACATATGCCAACCCATCTTGTCAATTATGAAATATTATTTTGACAATGTACATTGAAAAGTGTTTATAGACCAGGAAAGCTTATAGTGTTATTCTCAACAACAATCAAATGATAATGCCTATCATCAGGCCATTATTTTCCTTTTATACGTGTGTGTGTGTGTCTGTGTCTGTGTGTGTGTGTGGACAGAGAGATAGAGAGTAGTCACAGGACCAAAAAGCTAGCTAGGAAGCAAAAGGAAGCCAAACCATTCTCCGCCTTCTCCACATGTGTGTCCATAGATTCAGCAGTTCATTTGTGCGTAAGGGCTTCACAAGATAGTCTGCGGCTCCCAACCTCAGGCACTTGACGACAATTGAAACCTCATCCTGCACCGACATCACTTAACAAAGGGAAAGCACGTCAATAACGAGCTGGAAAAATATTTAACAACAAACAAGATCATAAGCAAATTTAACAAAATAAGCTTACTGATAACAGGAATGCGACGCAGTTCTTTATCCCGTGCTATGTACTTCAACATTTTCATGCCTTTCGTCATTGGAAGGTCAACTTCGGCAAGTATTATATCAATATCGGTTCCCTCAGCATTCAGCACATCAATTACCTGCCTAGCTGATCTCACTGAAGTAACTGTGTATCCAAGGCACACAGGATCATTAGGAAATAGTAAAGCAAGCATGTCAAACTTCTAAGATATAAAGTATCTTCAATGGATGTGGCACATGGGAACCAAATACAGAAAAATAATCCCTGATCATATAAGTAATCTTTATCGGTATGTTCAACCAAATAGGTTTTGTGAAATTTTTGCGCACAAACAAGTTCACTTTTTCAGTGACATGAAAATCAACAAAAGTGAATTGTCAAACTCCAAAAGCATCAGTAAGATTAACCAGAAGCTCAAACAAATTAAAAATAGAATCCAACTTAATAGAATAAAAATAGCAACAACGTGGATAATCTTGACCAAATTGAAATAACTCAAACTTCTTTGAAAAAACTCAATGTAAACCTAGTATCTCTTTTTTTTATTCATTCAAGTATCCTCCTCCTTCATTTTTAAGCTACTTGACGTGCCTATATCACGGCATTATACTCTTTCTCCTCAATTTTGTATGTTCGTACAGCAGTCAAACACAAAAGATGAATCTTAAAAGCATTGATACAGCTTCACAATATACATAACTTTGTTCACTTTAAGTCGATCAAGCCTCAGAATCGTTACAGTAAGTGAATATATGAAAATAGAAGACTATGTCCCCAAATCTCGGTGTTCCCCATCAACTGGAAGTGGGACCTAATTCTGTTTTAACTAACCAAACTGAGTTTACAGTCTCTAAGGAATCTAACAGAACATTTGAGACTTTCCCTCCTTTTGAAAGGTCATGGCATCCACATCATTCTATTATGACAAGCTTGTATAGAAAATATATGTTTATGTTCAACTTTCTCAAAAACACGTCAAAAGCAACCAATTTCTAGTCCATATCAGACCATCCACTATGGTCATAAAAATTTTAAGATGATCCCAGCTCATATAAAAACTGATTGAGCTCTTGTAAACATACTTAATACCGCTCAGTCTCATGACAAAAATAAAACTTCCAAAAGTAATTTGTAAACTTCAACAGAGAGAAGAAGAAATATAGAGTTAAAATAAAATGGAAAATCATCATATACATTCAGTAAATTTAGATTGAAAAATTAGCAAACTAGATGAAAATATACCCTGATAGGAGCAGTTGAGAAGGAGAGTGAAAACGTCCTCAGAGCTCTTGGAATCATTATCGCACAGCAAAATCCTCACTTTGCTTCTGTCAATGAACCCATCTCCACTTATACCGTTACTTCGACCTGTTTCCTTGTTTAAATTGATCTCCTTCCCCTCCATTTCCCACACAAAACCATAAAAAGAACACAACTTTTTCACTCCCACGCCAAACCAAGATAATACTAGAGGACTTCCATGAATAAAACAACCCACTTCAAGTTGTACACAGATTATAATTAGGATATGATTCGGACCCTCTATGTAAAGTTTCCATTTTTAGCAGAGGAAGCAAAATAAATAAATCTAAAGTCAGTACAACAGACGCTCCAGATCGAGGGAAAGGAAATCCAACGGCAGGATTTGGACGAAATTCACAAACCTCTCTTCCGCCGGAAACCACCCAAAACGGAAATTTTCGAGAATTTTATTGCTCTCTGCTTAACTTAGCTCTCTACTTCTTATCTAATCTATTGAGCTCAAGCTGTTGACTCCTGCTTTTTCTCTCTCTCTCTCTATGAACTTTTTGTAATAAAAAATTAGAAACTACGAATACTGAATGTGTCTAACGTACGCTTCGAGAAAGAGGTGGGGAAGGTAGGTGAAACGGAGGGCGATGACTGGTTGAAAGCAAGACAATGCGCATAGCGGCGTAGGTTAGTGAAATGGAAGACGTGGCAGAGTGGGCTAGGTTAGAGACAGATGCAAGTGAAAAGTGCTGCCTTATTAGGATAGTTTTTTTTTTTTTTTGGTAAAAGCCTTATTAGGATAGTTTAGTATAGAATAGGGATAGAGAAACGGCCACGTCATGCATAAAAATCTCTTTCTTCTATCTCTCCACCTAAAGCCCTATGAGACTTGGGTTAGGTGACCAATTATTTTGCCGGTGCAGGTCCACCAATCACAAGCCTCCGCCTTTCCTAATGCGTAATTCATATTTAATATCCTCAGGGTTTCGACCAAAAAAATATATATATATATCCTCAGGGTGACCCTACCTTTTGAACGGTAGGATTTTCGTGTCCAACACCATCGATGGTTGTTGTAAAACGAACAAACCGCTCTCCGTGCCCACCTGTTTCTGCCTATGTATCCGTGAGGCCCGTCAGGATTACGGGGTTCGATTCGACCCGTCTATTAAAATATAATCAATTGATTTAATTTTAAATTATTACTTTAATAAATAATTTGTTTAAATTTTAAATTTAATTTAAAAAACCTACTTCGATGCATTGCTTGGCACCGCAGAAGTGAAACGATCTAGCCCACTCACAACACAACGTGTCCTTTCTGGGACCGAAAAGGCAATAACTACTAAATAGGTCGCACAAGCGCATTGACAATGACAGGCACGACAAAACTACATGCACATCCAGATCAGATCCAGTAGAAGAAGACACAAATGTACCATTTGCCAAAAGTTTAAAGAAGACAAATACTAATATCGAATGTTAAATCCTTTAAAATATATTCCATAGGGTGCAGACAACTAATGAGTAAGCTTAAAATAGAGGATGAGTAGTATCGCTAAAACAAGGGCTGCAACCAAAGAGCTAATTATCCATTTGTTTCTGTTCATCCTTCTCGACATAGCTGATAGTAGTTTCTTGCTCCTCACAATATTGTCATCCACCCCATGGAGCTGCACAATTGTTATGAACAACGTGTCAGCTCAGTACAGGAGACCGAGCATTAAAAATAAAACATACAAGCCTTTGTTACAGATACTTTGTGTCTGTGAATTTATGATGGACTAGAAGGTATACCGTGCTGTGAGCATGTAAAAGAGACTGACGTTGTTGATGCAAATCTTGGAGGATTGAGACACCAAGTTCTTCTGTTTCCAACATTGTTCTTCTACTTTCCTTTAATCTATCAGTAGATTGATTTAACCTCTCTGTCGACATCAACAGCCTTCCTCTTTGATCACCAGAAACCTGAGCGTGTGCAATTATAGTCGAAAACTCGCAATTTGTTTGATTATGAAAAAAACAGAATCATATAAATCATGGCAAACATACCGTCATTCCATCAACCTTTCCCGACCGCAACAACTCATCTCGTGCAGCTTCACTCACATTGATTGAAGAGATTCTTTTAACTTCAATCTTCAAATTGTTAAGATCAGCCTTGTATTCCCTCAACTTGGCAAGAAGCATGGCCTTTACAGTTGGTTGCAAACTCCGTGCCTCAAGGTCCATTTTGCTAGCCTGGAGAGATCAAAGGCATTATTCAAAACCCAAAGAAACCATCGGCAATACAACTATCAATAGATTGATTACCAAGGTATCAGCATCATCAATTTGCTCTTGAATTTCAGCAAGTTTCTGCTTCTTTTGCTCTGCAAATCAAATCAAAACAAAAGGAGACCTTTTTAAAAAAACAAAAGTTCATAGAATTACATAACACTTCACACCTCTGGCAATCAAAATAGAAGAACATAATTTATAAGCTGAAAAAGAGTTCCTAATTCGTTAACCTCCATCGAGGACGCTTGCCGACGTGCATTCCCTCGACAAATTGGCTGAAATCTCGCAATATTGACGCTCGTATCCTTCAAACACCTCACTCATTGTTCTCTATATATCAAAATATAAACGCAAATTATTTCAATTTTTTTGGAAAAAAATAAAAACGAATCAGACGCATGCATAATATAACCTACATTTTCCTTACAGGTACGCATTGACACACCAACCATTTCCCATCGTTTTGGAACTTATGATGTAAACGTAACTAAAATTATCATTAGCGGAGTGCTTTCAAACGCGGACCTGAAAGCTGCCGTGACGGTTGAATCTCTGAAGCTTGTCGCCTCGGATAACGATCGAGGAGGAGAGAATTGGAAATCCCAAGGCTCTGTCGGAAATTAATTATATTTTGGTAGCTAGGTCAAATGCTTGCATGAAAATGCCACGAAACTTTCGATTTTCCAAGACTGCCCCTTTTCTATTATCAGAACACCCATGATTTACGGTTACAACTTAAAACTCTCCCGTGCTTCTCTGCGTTTATAATATATTTATATACACACAAGCGTGTGTATTTAGAGATAGGATCTTCTATCCAATATTATGATATCTTATTCTATTTCATAAATTTCAGTTATTTATTTATGCGAGTTTCGTAACGTAGAACCTGCATAAATAAATGGCTGAGATTTATGAGATAAAATAAAATATTATAATATTAGACAGAGGATCCGAACTCGTGTATTTAGTTTTTGTATTATACATACGCCATATGTTTGATGAAAGTGTTCAAAGAAACGTGGAATTGTTTATTGAAATCAAGGTGCTCAAGTAATTCATTTGTTGCCAAAGAACACACCTATGCATACTTTATACTCATTTCATTGCACGTCTAGAAATAAACTACCGCGAACTTCACGAGATTTGTAGACTTAGGGTCTGTTTGGTTGAGCTTTTATCAGTAGAGCTTTTGTCAGTAGAGCTTTTCTGAGAAGAGCTTTTTGTAAAAGTCAGTTGACTGTTTAGCTGTCAATTAAAAAAACAGCTTTTTTAAAAGAGCTTCGTTCAGTAGACTGTTTGACAACATAAAAATAAAAAGTACTTTTATTAATTTTAACTATATTTTTTTATAATAAAATTATTTATACTAAATAATATTTAAAGTATAATAAACAATATGTAAATTACAATATTTATTAGTATCTTTTGTTATATGGATTATATATATATGAATTAATTAAAAATTAATCAAATTCTTTTATTATAATTATTTTAAATTATTAAATTAAATTTTCATTAAATTGGGTCATTATATTAAATTAGTAATATTTAGGGGGCGTTTGGTTTGAGGGTTTGGGAATGAAGGAATGGAATCATTGCAAAAAGTAGTGTTTGCTTTGGG
>JAOSBL010000007.1:17142316-17153061 GCA_027568915.1 Erythroxylum roraimae
AAACAGAAACTAAAAACAGGAAACAGAAACTAAAAACAACAACAGAAAAATAAAAGTGGAACCAAACGGCCCCTAAACTTTTATTTTCTACTACATCTCATCCACAAACTGATGGACAAACTAAGGTAGTTAATAGGATTTTAGGAACCATGTTGCGTGCAATTGTTGGGAAGAGCTTGAAAACTTGGAAAGATTGTTTACCGTTTATTGAGTTTGCATATAATCGTTCTATACATTCTTCTACAAGTTATTCTCCATTTGAAATTGTGTATGGTTTTAATCCATTAACTGCGTTGAATTTGATGCCTTTGCCTTTGACTGAGATTGCTAAGTTTAGATGGCAAGAAGAAGGCTGACTTGGTTAAAGCAATATACAAGAAAGCACGTGCATAGATTGAGAAAAAAATTGCATATATGCATAAAAAGTAAATAAAGGTATAAAGCAAGTTCTACTAGGTGGTTAGGATTGAGTGCATATGCGAAAAGAAAGGTTTTCACAGCAAAGGAAGTCAAAACTTGATGTAAGGGATGATGGACCATTCCAAGTGTTGGAACGCATCAATGATAATGCATACAAGATAGACTTGCCAGGTGCGTATAATGTTAGTGCTCCTTTTAATATTTCTGACTTATCTCCTTTTGACTTTGATTCAGATTCGAGGACGAATCCTTTTGAAGAGGAACGAGATGATGTGAGCACGACCATGAGACTTTGTAAGCGAAATAGAGCCAAAAATGAGCTAGTAATGTCGGAGGGACGAAAAACAAAATCAAGACCTAAGAAGTTCAAAGAAGCACTTCAATCATACATGGGCCGAATTGTAGATGACATGGAATCTCAAGGGACAATGAGGTCCAATGACATCATAACTAATCAAGTTGGGCTGATATGTAAGAAGACTTTCATTCTTGTTTAATTAATTATTTTACGTTAGAAACATAACTTTCGGCAGACCACTACTTGTATCTTGGGTTTGTTTAAATTTTTTAGATTTAATGTGCTATATTTTAAAAATATTAATTTTTACTTTAATTATTTTGATAAAAGGCTCATGTTTAAATGTCTTTTACATAATTAAGACTTCTTTTATAATAAACATTTTTTAGAGTTAGATTAGATAAATAATTAATTTTTAAAAGGAAGAATTTCTTGTAATCTTTTATTGCATAAAAAATATAATTTTTATAAAGATAATCACTTATGACGAATTTCTATTGTTAATTTCAAATCAACCTTATTATATATGTTTCTTTTGATATAATTAATTGGGGATTCATTAGAGTTGAGATTTCTTCTTGTTCATATCTTACCCAAAGTATGTGTTTAAAAGGTCTCAATTTCTTTAGCCTTGAAGTTCCGCATCATACGCACTTCCAGGAAAATTAGCAACATGGTAACATTTTTCGAATGGAATCAACTTCCGTACCATTTTTCCTATTGTTATTCAAGATCTCCATAAAATTTTAATATTGCTTCTCGTGTTGATAGACTACAAATAAGACAATTGATACAAAAAAGAATAGCATCCACGGTGATGTGGATCAAAGAATATTGATTGTGAATGTATTTGAAAATTTTCTGCAATAGATTAAAAACAACAGAACTTGACAGGAAGCAAGTTAACGAGTTACAGCTACTATCATTGCATCCTGCGGCCCTGTTCTGCCGCTCTGAGATATATCAGGCCTCGTCGTATCCTCTGTCAAAAGAAAAAAATAGAATCATTGTTTGGAACAGCAAAGTATGAGCAATCCCCAGGCTGAGCAGGGAGCCTAATGGTTGGCACCCTTGAGAAGCGACCAAGAGTTTCTCAATTCAAATCCACACCTGGGGTGGAATAAGGTTTGGTTATGGTGGACGGGGGAAAATTACCTCATGTATTATCCAAAAATTCGCCTAAATAATACCTTGTAGACCACAAAAGTAAGAAGTATGAGCAACTCTCAGAACTGGGTTCCAGTTCAAAACCAGGATGTTCAACTATATTCCCCACCTCAAGATATTCATATACTAACTATTAGTTTAGAAGCTCTCAAGGAGATCCAGAAAACATAGGAGCTCATACTTGGAAATTATCTTATGTGGATAACTACGGGCATTCACAGAAAGAGGAATACTGGAATCGAAAGAGAGTAAATCAAATGGATATTAGGAAACTGGTAAATAAACAAAGTACAAGCAGTAATATTCTGCTAATCTTTCAAGGTATATAAGAGGGACTGTGTACCTCTGCTGTATCCCTCATGCGTAGGAGCTCCAATCTTTCATAAGGTCTTCGGTCGGATAGGGATGCAAGCTGTTGAAGAGCACAAATAAGTAATCACACAAATTCAATGTCATATCCTACATGCCGATTGCTAATAAGTAATCATACCCAGAAGCTGAAAAGTTCTGGATTCAGTTGTGTTGGCATCATTGACTCCACATTAAGTAGTTTTTCCAATCTTCTTCGATCTGCATTATGACTCGAGTATTAGCAGGCGCATCAATAAGATACAACATATGAGAATATGAAGTAGGAGACCATTAATATCATGTCAAACTACACACTCTCCTAATACCAGAGCACTTATGCCTTTATTTACCAGTCACTGACAAAAATTTGCATGACAAAAATTTCGCACTCCAATTTGAACTGAAAGAGGAGGACTCAACTTTCCACTTGCATCTGGATAGATGTCCAGACACCAAAGACCTTCACTGTTTGTACTATCTATAAATCCAAGCTCTCTTCATTTACAAAAACCACAAATATAAATGACTTGAAGTATATCTGAATATGCAATTGTTTACTACGCAGCAAAACGATGAATGAACCCATCAGCATGACTAGATTGTCCACCAATACAACTAGGGTGGTACTTGCCACGTCATGGCGTTAACCACTTCAAATTTGACTAGCTTAAATATTCAATTACCACAGCCGGTAAAACTGCTAGTTATCAGGCCAATTTCATGAATTTCATCATATTAAGATGGTTAAAACGAAATGCTCTAGTGTCGCAGCATGGTTATGTAATTTTAAGGTTTTTGATATAGGAGGCTACAAATCTTTATTTATACATATGAGGGTTATCAATGTGAATGGCTTATTCTACTGCAACTAGATTATGGACTGATATATGAAAAGGCACTCACAGGGTGAAATTAGAGTTTTACAATGGACAAACATATAAATTTGCTTCTTTAGCAACACTAGGAAAGCTTAACAAGCATTATTCCTAACAATGGTCATATGAACTGAGATAGGAAACAACTGAAAAATAGAGATTTCCAATTTCTATCTCAAAGATAATTTTTCTGGTTAATACGATCACAAAATTGAGGTCCTTACAGTTTGCTAAAGTCAAAATAGTTTTAATCTACATATTGATAATCCTTATCATTAGTCTATTGTGTTTCCTTGTCACTTCAGATAACCAAAATGGAAAAAGTTCCAAATAACTAGTTAGATGTTCCAAAAGATGAGTTAGAATATTGGTAATTAACAGACACCAAAAAACTGACCAGAAACAGTAATAGAATTTACATCATCGTATACATTTACCTTGTCTTGCAGCTTCCTTTGCCCCTCTCAACCACGATTGAGCAAATTCGGCCGCTTTATTTGTAGATTCCTGTAACTGAAAGAATTAAGAATAGCATATAATTAAGTAAATTGTTGATTTTCAACACCTTTCCCAAATACAAAATCGCAGTCAGCCTATAATAGATTTAATGTATAACACTGACTAGGAAATAGGTAAATCTTTAACAACAAAACGAAGTACTCTTTAAGAGGATCAATGTAATAACTAAATCGCCCAAGATACAATAAGACAAGTCAGTAAAACAATTCTTGTGCTAAAGTTTCTATATTTTATTTCTGTTCATCATTTTGCAATTAGAAGATTCAGGACGAAATGGAAAAGGAAAAAAATTGACAACAGACAAGAACACATGATCAGAATGAGACATACTTCCTCTCTCACTTCTGATCGTTCTGGTAGATAATCCTGCACCCACTCAATATCTGCCATACGGTATCTGTATTAAGCAATAGAAGCAATTGTAGTCAACTAGCAACACAAAGTAGTAAGACTTAACTCAATGAGCATTAAGATAACAGAAACGGAAGTACTCAGAAGATGATCAAGCTTACCCATCCTGATCCCAAGACCGAAGGATGCGAAACCTACGACGACTTTCAATCTACATCAAAAGGTAGGCCAAAAAAACCATGCTAACAGTAAGCCAAAGTGCTACAATTCAAAATGAATGACTAACAGAAGAACATATTGAAGTAAAATGAGTTGCTTGCCTCTAGATAAAATCTTCCATCTGGAAGTGGCTCACACCTGAAATGTTAAGAATTATATAATTCGAAGAAATTAAGATAAAAGTCTAGCTCAAGAAAAGCACCCTACAAAGATAACTAAAATAAAACTTGAACAGAGAAGTATGAAGCCAAGACCTACTCTGTGATCTCCACTTCACAAGCAAAGTCAGCTATTGACCCTGTACTTGAATCAATGACAACCTACAAAATTCATAGGAGAACCATGAAAACCAATAGTAGGGGACTTTGTGTTGACCCAGTAAACTATAAGGAGAAAATCAGGGAAGAAAAGGTGCAGTGTCAACAATCTACCATTCCCATCCGGTGATTTCCTTCCATGATCCTCCTCACCTGTCAATTAAAATAGACCATAAAGGGCAATGTCTGCACTGGAAGGGAAAACAATCATGGAGGTATTACAAAACCTCTATGCTAAAAAGTTGATCTCAAGATTTACGCACATAATCAATCAATTCCACAAGACACAACGTCTTTCCTCATTTCCTTGATAGTGAAATATGTATCATATGTTCATTTTTTGCTATAACGCCTTAAATCATCGCAATTAAATGTGCACCATTATCCACTAGACTTTATGGTTCTAAACTCTAGCAAATGTATGGAAAAACACAGCTTGTCCAAACACAAGGGTTTTCCAGAGGAAAAGATCTCTATTTTCTTGCAATTCCTCTCTAAGGTCCATGCATCTTCCAAATATATCAGTATCTTCATTAGTGCAAAACATAAACTATGACAGTCTTGCTCAAAAAGGTGTTGATTGAGGTTGCTAGTATCTGTTACAAAATTGAAGTTGTAGCATTGCAGACAAGTTGGATCCTGTTTTAATAGATATTAAATTATAATTGCACCATCATCATCAGAGGAAATAAGAATTTAGGTCATTTATGCTTGGAATCCAGAGTCTACATGCATACTTAATGATCCAACTATTTCCTTCTTCCCAGTTACGAGCAATAAAACAACTCACCATCAGTCTGTACCGAGGTTCAAATATGTGGAGCGGAAACTTCTGACATGGGATGACAACATCCATGACGAACAGTGGGATTAAATCAACACCAAGCTGTGTCAGGCTCTCGTGCTCTGATTTCCTTTCAGCATATTCCTCCACAAAGTGTCTTTGTATAATGCTTTTAAGTGTCACACTGTTAAGACCCCAAAATAATGTCAATAAATGAAGAAAACATAAACTACTATCTTGAATAGCCTTGTACAACTTATACACTATGAGATGTTGCAGCTTTGGTGTAATAGGGCAGGGAAAGTTCTAGATTTTCTATTTACCTTAGTCTGCAGCAAAGTTAATGTAAATGGCAGAATTCAGAAGAAAATGAGGGTACCAAACAGACAAAACATGTCACTTTATTCTATACAATTGCTGGAGTACGAGAGTGTTACAATCACTGAATATTGTAGCATCAAAGAGTAAATAAGCACTCTGTTTCCACTGGCCTACTACATACACCAAGCACTATATACATGTAGTAGTCCAACTCAAATCGATCAATTTTTCCAGTATTTTTGGATGCCTACAAAGATATTGGGAACACCAAAGAATAGAAACAAGAGTAACATAAGGAAGAGAATCTGGCTTTCCTTCGCATAGCCTGGAAGACTTATAGCCAAAGGTGAAGTTTCTTTATGATTCCCACACAGAATATGTAACAATAGAACTTCCTCAAACTGAGGTCATTAACGTTCTTGTTTAATCCAACAAAGATAATTGTATAAACTTCCAGGGGACTTTCCACCCCTGTTCCATCCAACAACAAATTTTGTATAATTTAATCAACTTCTTTGTGTAAGAAAAATATCTACCTCAACTGGATTATTTGAACAACTGTAGGCTTATAGACTGTGGTGAATAGGAAACTCTACATCTACCAGAAAGCAGAAAGGACAGATATTCCAGAACCACGGCATAAGTTTAATTGGCAATTCAAACTGTATATATAAGCACACAGTCCCCTTCCCGTATCAATCTCCAAAAAGCAAGATAGAATGTACTACTGCCAGATAAATAACTCACCTGACTGCACATGTTCTAGGACTGACAAAGAGAACTGTGCGGCATAATGGACATTTGTTACCTAGTTTTCGATTCAAAATCAGTTAGGAAAGAATAGATAAGATGCAAGCGTTGTTGCTCAAGATCTTATGAGAACAGCAAAAAGACTGACCACGATCCATTGACTGAAAAAGACATGCACGACAGAAAGAATGCCCACATGGAGTTGTAACAGGTTCATATAATAACTTCAGACAGAGTGTGCAATCAAAATCATCACTGCGTTCTGGTTTCCTGACATTTCTTGGGGTTGGTCTGGGTCCCTTTTTCGCCAAATTGTGAAGAGAAGCCTGAAGAGGATTGCTACACATCACCAGAATACTCAGTAAAAGCAGATGAATAGACTTAAGCTAGAATAGGAACAAGAACCAGTAAATTTTGCATCATACTATCAAAGAGACTACGAGGCAAATGTGCAAGTACTCGGTACCTAAAAGGATCAAGCTGAAGGCCAGAAAGAATTACATCCCGGGCCAATTCATATTTTTCCAACTGCCAATTCATCGCAAATAAGATGTTGGCATGTCAAAAATGTTTATAAACTACCCACTAAACAGACTACCACCAGGCAATCTCTACAAGAAAGAGAAAGTTTCAATTGTTCTTACCATGATGAGTGCATTGGCCTTTAGGATGTAAGAATTGACTAAATTGCTTCTGATACTCATAACCTTTTCAGCATCCTTTAGTGCTAGCTGAAGAGTCATGAATTCTGCTCTTAGAAAGAATACAATTTTTATAGAATAAGGAGATAATATTTATTTCACAACATTAGGAGAACAGGTACATACTTCAGCATGTATAGTAGGATCCAGCCCATTTAATGGTCGATCTTCAGAAGCAGATGCAGGTCTCTGTTTCAGATATTGGCTAATCCTAGTTGAAGGAAAAGATTCATCACATAAAGCACATCAAGATGACCAAAACTAAGATTAACTGCAAATAAACAACAGAGAATATAGTTTATCATATCCAAGCTGACCTGATATAAGCGGCACTTCTATTAGAAAGAATGATGACATCACCCGGTTTCATGTTGTTGGCTCTTGAATAACAATTGATTGCCTGAACATCCCACTTAACCAATCAGCAAATATGTTCAAGCCATGAAAAGACAATGATATACGACATCATACCTACAATCAACCAACAAGTTCTTAATAATTAGCTTATCATGATTAACCTCCTATCATTTTCAACTAATACCCTCCTATTTTTCATTCCAGAAAATTAGCAGCACAATAATTTAACTTGCAACTTCAGTAGTGAAATGGACCATTAAAATTAAGGGGAAAAAAAGGAAAAGAAGCTTGCCTCCTCAAAACGGTTCTCGCGGAATGCCTTGTTTCCATTCTGCACAAGCTCAAACACAAGACGAAACCTGTCCCATGGCAATGAACCATCCCCTTCATTGACCTGCACCATTTCGTTATCATCAAAAACAAAAGACTCCATTTTAACAATTGCCAAGCCAATTTCAACAGGACAACCCACAATCACATATTTCTGTAATATAACCAATCACACCACAAAAGATGATCATAGGCCAAGGATTAAGAAAAGAGAACCCGGCCTTTATATAAAGCAAAAACAAAGGGTCTAGGACTTTCCAGAAAAAGCTCACCCGTATATAATCCTCAACATCGTCAATGCCTTCCATAGTGACGGCGGAGGACGAGGGCGTTCCTTCGTCACCAAGCATCGCAAGCAAAAATGAAGAGAGAAAAAGTGCGAGATAGATAGAGTATAGTGTTTGTTTTGTTAATTATACTGAGAAGAAGAAGCAGAGAAGAAGAGAAAGAGAGGCGCGTGTATGCATACACGCGCGGACCTTATTTCTCTACGTATACTCTTTTATTATCTCCCAAGTCTCAACTATCTATTAACTCCAACTTCCACTTCTCTCAGCCACAACATCTCTCCTTTTATAGTTGTATTTATGTTATGTCTGTGTATCACTTACCAATCATAATACATTTTATTTTATATACCATTAATTCCTTTTTTTTTTTAATTTTTGGATCAAAAGCTAACGGTGAACGAGAGCAGCGGTTGCCCGGCGAGGCTGAGAGGCGGATTAGGACAATAAGACATGTGCTAATACAGCCATTTGACTACTTCTATGCAATGAGTCAATGCCTCTTCTATTGCTCCTAAATTATCATTAGGCATGGTGAATGAGAAAAATAAGGTTTGTGGAGCTGAGGGAGGATGGATGAGGCAAGTGGTGGGTGTTGCCGGTGGTGTGTAGCTTTACCAAGTTGCCACGCTCGTCTCTTGACATCCACACTTTGAAGTTATGGAACTTGATTGATGGGCATTCGGTGACCACTTTTGGAAATTTCTCTTTTTTCAATCTAATATTATCCATATGTCTATCTGTGTTGCCCAAGTTAAAAGCTCCTTCTCAATAAAGTCGTATAACTTGAAGTATGCCATTACATTTGGGCCAAGTGGTAAACAGTCCTTTGAATTACAAGCCTTACTGCCTTAAGACATAAGAAACTATGTCACCCGCGAGTGCAGTCATTAGAAATAGAGCACGAGGGTAAAGCAAAATAGAAAATGCGAATAATAATAATAATGTTATAAATATGTTTCTTAGATCTTATCGCCCTCCCTATAAGATTGTAAGACGATATATAATTAATATTCTTAAGCAAACCCAAAAGGACTTAATGAAACATACATAAATTCAAACATAGTTTTCAATACCAGGTTCTTCCTAAGACAAAATGAGAAAGGTCATTGAACCATTCGTCGAAAAGTACTAAAGAAGCCAACGAGCTTACTAATCATGTTTTTGATACCATTGTCATCATCATCTCAGCTGTCTCCAACACTTGAGTGCCCATGCACGGCCATATCCTCTTGTCACTTTTGCATGGGAATATATATGCCGTCGAAGAATGTCAAAAGGGAACACAAATCGCGTAGACTTGAGCACGTTTGGTTCAATGTAGGAGATTCACTGGCCGCCGCATCTTTGCTCATGACCGAACGTTCATGTTTCCTTCCTAAGATAGGTAAAATGCTATGAAACGCCAAGAAGAATTGACAAAAGGGTTACCCCAGAGCTTTGAGCTGTCTCCATTGACTTCTCTGGCTTTAATTCTAACGGCCTGTTTGGAAAACAATGTAATTCAATTCAATTCACTTGTTTGGAATAAAAAGAATGGCATGAATTCCATTCGTACGTGGGTTAAAGCCCCACTTTTTTTATAAATTCAATTCACGCAAAAACTCGCGTGAATTGAACTCTTGAAGCTACAGGCACTTCATTTCATTCCTTCCTGTCTCTTTCTGTTCCAAATTCATGAGGTATGTTCAGTTTAGTGATTGAAGTAAGACGTTCGAATTGTGAATCAAGCATACTCTTCAATATTCTTTTTTAAGCCTCCAGTTTATTGTATAGATGCGTGAGACTATTAATATTAGTTAGATCCGACTTGTAATTTACGTTTAATTGATATGCATTGTTTTAAATTAGAAATTAATCCAATAAAAAGTTTAAGGTGTAAAAGTTTAACTAATATTAAAATATCATAATTATAATATATAATAAAAATGAACAAAATCAAAGAATTAAAAATAATATTAAAAAAAGATATCATTCTTATATATATAGAAGAAAGTAAAGTTTAATTGAATAAGAAAATTATTAAATGACAACTCTAATTTATTATGGTTTATAAAAATTATTTAATTAAAAATTAGTCGATTAATTAATAAACTAATCGATTTTTAATAATAAAAGTTATTAGTGTAAATCGAACAAGAAAATTAGTTGATTCAAATTTTTTATTATTAAATTAGTCAAATTGTTTATAAGTTGCTCTATGTAAGTGTGAATGTTTATCAGTTAATAACATTATTTTTTAGTCAGGGGTAAATGTGTCATATGAAATAATTGAATTCAATTCTAATATTATTAGATTTTTCCAAACAGTGTAATTGAATTCAATTTTAATATTACTGGATTTGTTCCAAACAATGTAAATTGAATTCAATTCAATCTCATTAATGTAATTGAATTCAATTCGTTTCGCAGGTTTCCAAACAGGCTGTAAGAAAATTTTCAATTACAGTAAGTTCTTGTTTTCGTTTATTTTTGTTTCTTTTCGAAGAAAATAAAACATCGTTCAATTGTACCATTTTGTTTGTTTCCTTTTACGGAGAAATGAGGGGGAAAATACAGTTATTCACTTGTAAAATTTAGGGCAAATAAAATATGAAGTCAACTATGTCTAATATTCCACCAGCTGCTCCATAGGAGCGTTTTGCCTCCATCAGCTAATAATTTTTTGTTTTTCATTGATAATGTAATGTGGCTTGGA
>JAOSBL010000007.1:17180445-17195351 GCA_027568915.1 Erythroxylum roraimae
AACTTCTTATGGGAGTCCTCTTCTTGGCATGCTCCCCCTCAGTTCTTGCCGTAATCTCAGAGTCTGTTTCTTCTTTGGATAGCTACAATGGCTATTTAGCATAAGGAATTGATAATGAATGCTATACCATCTTCTAAATTTACCACTTTCTTAAACAACTTCCCTTTAAATTCATAGAGAAAGATAAGATGGTTTGGAAGAATTCAAGCTTTGGAGAATTCACTAATTCTTCATGTAGACAAGTTTTTAAGGGTTATATGATTTATGTTATTTGTTCTAAAGTAATATGGTGCAAACTACTTACTCCCTCGAGCATCTGTCAACTAATGGCTTACAGTGAAAGGAAAACTCTCCACTATTAATAGACTAAACAAATACATGGAAATTCTAAACTGGTGTTTTCTATGTAAAGATGCATAAGAAACACTTAAGTCACTTATTCTTCTAATGTGAATTTACTAGACGTGCATGGTGTATGAATCTTAACAAGTGCAATATAAGTGAACCTCCCACAGACAGGCATGATATAGTTTAAGGGGGTTAAAAAATGAAGCATTCTAGTGAAGCAAGCATATGGGTTTATTGCCTATCTCTCTCGTATATTGTGAAATCAGTATGGGATGAGAGGAACATACATATTTTCTCAAACCTTTACCAAAATAAGTAATGATTCACTATAAAGCTCATTGATTAATACAAATTCAAAGATACTTTTTCTGTAGAAAGTAGGTGGAATATACATTAATCTTCATCAAATACTGCAGTCATATAGTACTTAAGGATTCTCGATAGTAAACAAAATTGGATGCATGAGTGATTGGTGAAGCAAATTTAGCTTTGCCTTGCTAGTATCCAATGTATTCCTTTTTTTATTTATTAAATTGTCATTTGAGGCTTAATTTAAATTCGATTTTTTAAAAAAAACATGATCACTTTTTACCATAATAAAATTCAAATACGCACCTTTGGAATATCAAATTAGGTTATGCATCTTTCTGCTAACCTTTTAGCTTATAACGTTAAAGTTTTTGTTTTTTTCGTTGAAGGTTTTACCTTACCTTCCAGAGATGTGAACTATGGGATAGCATCAAAAGACTTCAAGCTCCTTCAAATCTTCCTTGGCTTATTATATGAGACTTTAATAGATACACTCCCAAAGTTGAAGGAAACTCTAGCCTAAGGAACTTCAATACATACCTAAAGGAATGTATCAAAAAGTCTAAGGTATCTTTCTATACATAAAATAACAAACAAAGTGGTGACTAGTTTATCATAAAGATATTAGACAAAGCACTTATGAATGAAGTTTGACTTCTAATGTTTCTAAAAAGTAAACCAACATTTTCAAATCCATCCTTTTTAGATCATGCCCCAATTGTGATGGAGAACATCTTGCTAAATAATATTTAGAACCCCAATTCATTTTTTCAACCATCTAATAAAGATGGAAGGGTTTGAGAATGCCCTAACTTAAGGTCTACCAGGTAGTATTCAAGAGAACAAGGTTTTGTCTAAATGAGAAAGTTGGATAGGAAAAAATAGGAACTCAAAACACTCAATTTTCAATACAACAATGACTCACATGCCTTTTTAAAGTTAGCTACCAAAAAATTAAAATCAATATAGGAAAGGCTTTACCTTAATCCCACCGATCCCAACTTAATCAAAGAAGAGAAAAAGGCCTTTTTAGAGTATGAAAAAATCTTAGTTATTCATAACTCAATACTAAAACAAAAATCCTGGGCTTTATGGTTAAAGGAAGGAGATGAGAATTTCTCCCTTTTTTATGAAGCAATCACAGTTAGGAGGAACTTTAATAGAATTACTAAACTTGCAATATAGTGTAATTCTATGCATGACAAGTTAATGCAATAATATTTTGAGTACTTTTCCAAAAGCTTAGGTACTACAATCTTTTCAAGTTCTTTAGTTTCTATCTTAAAATCATCTATAACAAATAAGATATCTTTAAAAAAATCTCTCACACAACCTTTCACTCCTAGTGATGTAGAAAAAGTGGCCTTTGACCTCAATCCTCAAAAGTCCCCTGGCCTTGCTAGAACTAATGGCCTGTTTTTTCAAAAATCTTGGATGCACATCAAAGATGTTATCACAAGTGATGTTTTAGAATTCTTCAAAAAGAGGATAATGCTAAGGGAAACAAACATAAAATACATTTACCTTATCCCTAAGATGGGATAACCAAGCTCCTTAAAAGATTTTAAACCCATCTTTTGTTGTGATACAAAATACAAGATAATGTCAGAGTTTATTACCATAAGATTGAGGTGTATTGTGAAAACTCAATGCATCTCAAGGTGCATTCAAGAGATCCTCAAAGACTATAGTAGAAAGAATTCCAATAAGGATTATATCATCAAAGTTGATTTCAATAAAGCTTTTGTCTCAATCCATAGAATTTCATAAAACATTTGCTTGAAGCTCTAGGATTTCCTAAGTTATTCATAACATGGACCTCACAATGAGGGAAAGGCCTTTACTAAAGTGATCCATTATCTCCTTATTTATTTATATTATGTATAAAAGCTTTGTGTAGACTGATAGATCGTATTATATGACTTGATGGCAGATTTAATTTCCATTTAAAATTTAAAGCTAAGGACACGTCGATCTTTCTCCAAATGAATGCCTTGAATACTTTCAAGCTCTTGTCTAGCCCTTCCAAAAATCTTGACAAAAGTTTTATGATAGTGGAAGTTAGACTAAAGACTATAGTTTTGTGGCTTTAAGGTTTCTTAGGGCTTCATCTTAAAAACCTTCCAATCACCTACATTTTCCCCTAATCTCCACTAAAAAGCTTCAAATATAGGATTATATTTGTTGATGTTAATATGGAATTCAGGCAAGCTACGGAGCAATTCTCTTAGAATTTGTATGTCACTTCTTATCGACGATATAGGTAGGCTTCGAAAAATGTAAAAAATGGAATTATAAGATACCAAAATGATAAAATGTGATGGAAAAAGAAATGGTTTGATTCAAGCAAAAAGGAAATGCAAGCTATAAAGGGAAATTGAGGTAATAAAGATGAATACACAATGTAAAGAAAGCCATAAAAATAATAATAAAGTATTTTTGGAATTGTTTGTTTCTCTGGAGATTATCTTATGTTTGAGTGTGATGTTCTATGTATTGTCCAGGTGCTGGTGAATTTATAGTCCTCTCATCCTTAAGCATGTTTTTGTTATGAATGTCCATTTCCCCACATTCTTGCTAACAACCTGCCACTATTTCATTCCACGTTCTAGATTTCCACGAATTAAACACATTTATCCTACATTCCTAGTTTTTTATTACACATGAATTCTATAACTAAACATTTACTAGGTTTTATTTCTGGGTTATTTTCACTTGTTGTCTGAATTACTTTTTAGGTCAAATAGGCTGAATTATTTTAGGCTATCAACAATTACCCCGTCATATGTTTAGCAAATATATGGCAAAGAAATTCTACTAGCCTTCTACAAATTAGGTTCCGAATTCCAAATATAGCCTAGTGGTTTCATAAATTTCAACAACCAAATGAAGGAAGGCCTAGTGATGTCATCGTGAGAAGCTTCCTAAATTATAAACAATCTTTTACATATAGAAAATTCAGACCCAAAGATCACATCAAGATCTTCCATATTTGAAATCCTTACCTTTTGTCCATTACAGAAGATAGAAAACCTCCTTTGTTTAAATTTCAAACTCTTGTTATTCCCTTAAGTACTAATCATTTTCATTATAAATTCTTCTTATTGCTACTTTATTCTCCATCTCAAACTTCAAACAATCTCTATCCTCTATTTCGACTTCAGTATCTCCTGTTTGTGAATCCGCTTATAGTTCTCTACAACTATGGCTTCCACTCGTCATGCATCTTCTTCTTTTTTAACAGACTCTATCAAACTAAATTCCATAGATGCACATTTCCAATTCATTTACCATCTTCCAAATTTCCTTTGATTTATTTAACTTTACTTCTTCACGTAGGTTGTAAAGCTCAAAATGATCTTTATTTCAACTAAACCTCTTCCAACCTTTATAAGAATCAGGTAAAGGAATTCTTAGACTCTAAATCTCCTTTCTAATTTTGACCACAAATTCTGGCACCTAAATTCCCTTTTTTTAACATTTTGAAAGGACTTTCCCATTTCGATCATGAATAAAGTTTGCACCTCACGATTGGAATTCCTTTACCTTTTGATTCTTCTCACCACCCATCCATACCTTATTTAGGAAAAGTGAGTAAATCAAACTTCACTCTAGAATCTGCTATATTTCAATCTCCTATATCCTTAAGATCGTGGCCAAAAAAGTAGACCAATGGGCTAAATGGGTGGATAAATTATACCCTTCATATAATTCAGCCTATTAGAGACAGTGCCTTCTACAATTAATATCTCTTTCTAGAAATTCCTTAGAATATCAACCCAACCTCGTATCTGCCATTTTGAAATTCCAAAGTCCTTGCAACTCCTTTATTTTTCCTTTTGGACATACTTTAATCTCATTGAAAGATGCTTTCTTTCTTACTAGACTGCTTGTAATTGGGAAAAAAAATTTATCAGGGAAAAAAAAGTTTCTTAGTCGAGGAAACCCCTGCTTTAGACCCTGGTGCTTTTAAGTATTCCTCTTACTTTGGGTTGATAAATAGTTATGTTTCTTCCAAAAATTCTATTTCTAAAGAAGAAAATGTCAACTTCATTTGGGTCTTGCAGTTAGTCTTGGTGACATAGAGGCTTACCACTCTTAATGGTTAAAAAGCTTTCAAATTTTAGCAACTCATTTGGATTCTACCCTTCTTAAAGTTATTCCCTCTTATTTAAGTAATTTTGGTTCCTCAACATTTATTCCAAACTCATGTCATTATATATTTTAGAATCTTGGATGCTAAGAGTAGAGATAAACTTCCACTTTATGGACTTCCACGAATTCAACACATTTCTCCTATATTTTTGGTTTTTTTTTATCCATGAATTCTCTAGCTAAACATTTATTGGGCTATTTTTAATTGTTGGCTGAATTACTTTTTGGGCCAAATGGGCTTAATTATTTTAGGGTATCAACAATATCCCATTGTTGGAGAAGATCCAAAAGAGAGTTAACTATTAGAGCAACAAAACCTTAAAACTCTGGGTTATAATGCAATTGATCGGTTTCATTCATAACTCCCTACAAATAGTTTAGTCATCACATATCTTCTTTTCCAAATGATCAACCAAGGCCATTGATAGAATGCTAAGATGTTCTCTACAGTTTGGCAAAGCTAATAAGAAATGTTATGCTAAGGTTAATCACGGTAGGCATAACTTGGCAAATACTCACTAATGAGGAGGCTTTATTGGTTCAATAGATCCATCACTTCTTTCTTAGAGGCAAGAGCTATAGGGAAATCAAGATAAAAACAAAGAACATACGGTTTATGAACCAGATTTCGAAGTTGAGGGAATCGATAATAAACTGCTTTATATGCAAAATTGGGAATAGCGAATCAACCTCATTGTAGATCGAAGAAGAGCCCTATGTAAGACAAATTTATTCTCTACTCATGCTCACCTATTACCTACAACTTAAAAAGTTAAATCTTAATAAATGGCAGTGAGTGGGAAACTAATCTCCTAGAGTTTAATACAATCATCCTTAACAGTAGGCCAAGCCAAGATGCAGAGTATCATTATCTATGGCGCATGAATGGGAGTGAAAAATTCTCAAATGCCTTATGTTGAAGGTTCTTGGTCCCCATTGAGCTGACTATGCCTTAAGACATAGTAGTTTGGTCTAGAAAACAATTAAGTAAGGTATCATTCATTATGTGATTGGTGTGTAATGGGAAATAATTGGGTACATTGGACAAACTGAAGTTTATGGATATACGAATCAAACATACTACCTTCGCAAAAATGGCTAGAGTCAGTTTAAAACCGCTTCTTTAGGTGTGATTATTCAGCATTCATCCAGTATGGAATGAAAGCACTTTGTGAAATCTCTGTCATTAGCCTTTGCTACACTGCTTCTTTGGACTTTCCGATGAGTGATTGAAGATCAAAGGGTGACAGAACTATCTCGTACATACCTTGTAATTAGTCATGTATAATATATGGAGGGAAAGGAACAACTACGTATTCAGAGCTGAAGATAAACCAAAGAAGCAGATGTTCCAAAAACTTTTATGGGGATAAGAAAACAAATAGGATCCAAAATTCCCAAAAACCAATATTGCAACTTAACACAACATCAAAATTGGTTCGTGTAACACTTATGTTTAGCTAACTCGTCATTAAAACCAACGAGTAATATCTTAACGATGCAGAAAATCTTTTCTGCTTCAAAGTTCCATGACTCTGCTACTAATAAAATGTCTTTTTAAGTAAATACATGAGAAAATCAAAAGTTCCCAACAAGAAATTGATAGCGCTGGTATATCAATCATCTGATTTGCTGTTCACGTACCAAAATCTCTTACGATCATCTACCAAAAGAAAAAGATAATCTTGTTATTTATGTCTTTTAAGTAAATACATAATAAAAAATTAAAAACCTCTTGGCAGTTCATCATCTTTATTACCATGTCCTCTCTTTACCACCGGTATTTTAGTCCCTTAATCAAGATTATGACACCAACCGAGTTGAAGCGTGCACTCTTGACAATAATTTTTAAACTTTGACTAATAGGCCAATTATAGGCATTTTTGTGATTATATTTCAATACCAATTCTTCCTTTTCGGAACAGAAATTAAATTAAACATGGAAAATGATCTCAAGTCATTGCCCATTCAGTCAACAGCATCCCAGTGCCGGTAAGATTATCCTTTTCTTTCTCATTATTATTTTTAGGATTGATTATTATAAAATCTCCAAAAATATATATACACGAGAGAAATTCCCACAATACTGTATACAAGTACAACACTAAGGAGAGTTCAATTTAATAGAAAACAATTGGTTCAACAACCATAACCAACAAAAGAGAAAATCTCGGTGATCCTCATCGGGTGGAGAAAATATCTGAGGTTCCCGGTCCCATATTCCAGGAGAGTTTGTCAAGGTGGTAGAGGTTTGATAAATACCAGTACCCTGTCCCCATACTACATTGGATGAACTTAGATTAGGAATCTTGAGATCAAAGACTTCTTTCAATATTTTACCTTGGTTGAACAACTCTAGAACTGCATGAGTAATGAAGTTCTTAGTGCGATTACATGTTCTTTTGAGAAAATTAAAAAAAAAAAACCATTAAGATCATCTGGTATAAGAACTTTATTTCCTTCGTGTTTTCAGCAGTAAAGAATAAGAACTGCTCATGTATGTAAATGACCATCTATAAGATATAAATAACTGATTTCCAAGTGGTGTATAATGAATACTAAGGAGACACATGGGGGCGTTAAATAATCAAGAAGGAACCTCATAATCAGTGGACACTGAAATCTGGATTATGCTGATGAAACAAGTGGTCCTTTTCCCTTATTTTTAAAATTTGCTTCCCTAATCACGTACGATTTATTTATTTAAAACATCCCACTTCCTGCATTTTGTGTATAATATTTTGTCTCATTTCCTTTTCTGGAGTAGTAATTATTATAAATTCACTTGAAAGCTAAGGATTAAGTCACTTAGCATGTGACACATTACCAGAAAGTGAAGAGACGACTGACCCTGCTACAACCACTTGCTTGCCCTTCCACACTATGTATTTTATATTAACACAATCTAGATTCCACAACGTGATTTTATTTTCTTTTCCTAAATTAAGATAAACCAACTTGTTTATATGATTCGTTTACTATTCCCAACTCAGATTTGAGATATTTCCAACAAAAACGGAAACTGTCAACTGAATAAGTAGCGATTAAAACTATATTCTTTTACTTAAAGGAGCAAGTGACACAAAGCATAACACGCCATGTCTGTTGTTTATTGATAAAATGGCTCAGTGGTTGCCTGTCCAACTAATGAGAAGCCAACCTATTATGTAATTAATGGTGCAATGCAAGCCTCCCTTATCTACCTAATCAATTAGGCTTCTATTCCCTTTTCGAAGAATGAAAATATAGTCTAAGTCAAGAGTCAACTTAATATATCCTTATTTTGGAAGGTGGATCCGTAATGTATACAATTTCTTTTTTTTTTTGTAATTTTTATAAAGAAATTATTTTTATAATTCAAAAGAAAGACACAGTTAATACAACTTTGAGGAATGCCCAAATTGTAAAACCTGGGGCAAAAAGACATAATCCAACTACCAAGATATTGCAATTATGGCTTAAATGTAAGGTTACATCATTAGAACTTTTTTAATTTTAACTGTCATAATTTGATAATTACTGCTTATTTTCTATATATTATTTAGTTAGTATACAATTTTTTATATTATTCAGAAAATAAATGATAATTTTAAAATAAAAAGTCAAATAATATAACATCTAACTTACAGAGGAAATCGACAATCCTTATTTTATGACTATTTGAACCTTATATTTTATTCTTCTAACATAGTATTAAATATGAGAAGAAAGGTATTGTGATCATCTCGACCAACTAATACCCTCTCAATGACTCCAAATGATTTCAAACAACTCCATCACTCACATATTATCTTTTTTCAGTTAGCCTACCTGTTCATCCAAAATAAACAACCCCATGAACTCCTCTAACCTACCTTGAAACCTGGAGAGATAGAAAAGGTGAGTCATCAGGATAAAGAGGGGGAAACATAAGTTCTCTACACACTACCCTCACATACACAAAAACTCTTCTTATTGTTGAAATTCTGCTTTCATGGCTATCTCTCTTTCTTCAATGGAAGATAACAACACAAGAATTCCCCCATGCAAGATCATCAGAAGATCAATCTACACTTTGCTTCAGAATTATCACTACTTCACCACCACCACTGCTCTTCTTGCCTTCCCTTTCTCCGCCACAATCCTACTCTCTCATACCTTTATTCCCTCCTCATCTTCTTCTCTCCTACAATTAATTTACAGTCGATTGGAGGCTTTCTTTGAAGCTGCAGGGTTTCCGCGTTCCTCGGGATTCTTCACCCTTATCAATCTCAAGCTTTCTCAAACAATCTCTGCCAATCTTTTCACTCTACCCTTTACCTTAACTTTCTTGTTGGTCGCAAAAGCATCCGTAATTCAAGCTCTCAATCGCCCCAAACCATGTTTGCAACCTTCGTTCTCTTCAATCATATCAATCTTTAGCCACCTATTTGTCACCTACATATGGAACTCTTTCTTGATTATCTCTGCAAATGCAACAGCTTTCTGTCTCTTGTTCTTTATTTTCAACTTTCTCGAAGGGCTTGGTTACTATACACCTACTTGCTTCCTCTTCCTGTCAGCTTCTGGAGCAGTTTTATACTCGATCATTCTTGCCAATACACTAATCATATGCAACCTGTCTATGGTCTTGTCAGGTTTTGAGAAAAGTGGTGGCCACATGGCAATCTTAAAAGCGTGTATCATGATCCGAGACAGAGCTTCGACGGCTTTAACAATCACACTCCCTGTGAACATGGGCATGGCAGGAATTGAAGCTCTGTTTCAATACAGGATGGCAAGGAGTTATTATCATATCAGCGAGAAGTCTGGTTTTTTGATGGGTCTAGAGGCTATGTTAATAGCATACATGTACTCAATTCTTATCGTTCTTGACACAATCATGAATTGTCAGTTCTACAGAAGTTGCAAGGCAAGTTCTTGCGTTGACCAAGAATGGAAATATGCTTACAGGATCGAAATTTCAGAGGAAGATAACAGAGGGTATTTGAGTTTAAAGGTCTCTCAAGAATTTCCATGAAGTATCAAATTAACATTGTAATCAAAGTCAGTACGTATACAGATGGCGAGCAAAGCCGAGGGAAACAATGAAGATTTTCCGGGTGCGATTGAAGTTAAGCAGGAGATTTTGTGGTGTTTCCCACTGTTACACCATTGGATATTGAAAGTTCTCTTCCGCTTATTTTTCTCAACAGAATGATTTTCGTTTGTAATTGGTAAGAACAAGGCGATCTTTTTCTTTTTTGTTAATAAAGGGAATGTACAATTAATAGTTTGCAAGACAAGTCCCAACTAAAACTGTTTAGGGGACTTGGTTTCACCTTCGTTTTCTTTTTTTTAGTTTTCTTTCTTAAAAAAATAAAATTTTATTTAATTGAGATTTGTTTTAAAATAAATTTTAATTTCATAGGCTTATAACAAAAATTAAAATAATTTGACCTTTTAGATATTAATATTAATTTAAATTTAATTAATTTAATATATTGCTATTCAAAATAAAAAATATTACTTTTTAATATAATTAAATACATTTATACATCAACTCTATATAATAATAGTCTAAATAAAAACAAAAATATGTGAATTTATTTTGATTAAATAATTAAAGATGTTGTTTTAAAAGTCTAATAGTAAGGTTATTAACAACAACAAAATATAAATTAACTAGAACTTTTTGAAAGTGTAAACATTCCATATTTATTTAACAACTTAATATCGTTTTTAAAACATACATTAAATTGGAATTATATTATATTATATTATATTCTACTTGAAATTTTAATTTTTTATAATTTATTCGTATAGCTTGATAAAATTACGTACATCACATTAATATATTTTTACTTCTTCATATTATAATTGAACAACTACAGAAAAATCTTTCTTTTAAAATATTGGAAAAGCACTTGAGAATGATCTTAACATAATTTTTTAATAAATTAATTATTGAAAATCAAATGACAAGTTAAAACTTAAAACACAACTTGATAACTGTTTCTCTTATAATACCACCGTATGTCTGAAGAGATTAAGGAATTGAATCATTGGTGTATTCCCAAATTAAAGAACGAAGAAATATTTTCAAATTGGAATTTAGAATCAGCAACATCAAAGTTGACTTTGGAGCCATAAATGTGACACCGAATTCTATATCGCAGCAACCTAAAATAATCTCCAGTTTATGCTGTAGATGTAGTCTTAGTCTGGCTGAGGATAACATGGCACGAGCAGCAATGTAGTTTATAAGCAACTTGACTACTTGAGAGGGTAGACAAGAGGACTTCTTAATGATCACATTACCACTCTATGAGAAATGAAGCAACATCATCGTAAAGATTTGCTTTATATCGATAGATGCTCACAAAATAAGATAGGCACGGAATAACGAAAACAGTTGATCTGAAACTCTTTTCGTGGGCTGTTCTTTTCAATTTATAAACTGGATGATAATTTAATTTTTAAATTACCTTTTCTTTTCAACTTTTAGGCACAGCAGATGGTGATGTAATGCTTCTTTTCTGAAATTTATAATTGTTTAGAATATTTAGACCTAATTGAGAAGGTCTTAATTGAAAAGGTGTCTTTTCATCTTAATTAAAATGCTTAGGTTAGAAAAAAGATGTTTCTCATTATTGGTTAAATTCCAACTTAATCAATTAGGACCACAGTTATAACCAAGCGTGAATGTATTAATTGTCCATTCAAATGATGGTTTACTTTATCTGGACCAGAGCCAACTTCAGACAAAAGCAACCAAGAATTCTAAACCTCCAGCTTTACATGGCAATAACTTTATACAACAACATAAAGTGTGCTTCCTTGTAAATAACAAAAAGAACAGTAAGATATCCAATGTGCAGCGCAGACTTAAGCAAAACAAAAACCACAAAGAACAGGTGCTGTTTCCGCTGTAAGGACAGAACATTGCATTATAAATGATGGTCTCAAAATGTGAAATCTGTCTTGCTATCCTTCCCAGAAGAATGTAAATTAACAGGGCAGTTACGTTATGAACGCGGAACTAAATCTCAGTAAGAATAATGAGTAGAAATTGGAAGTAAGAAATTTTAATCTGCATCTTATATTTTTCTATGCTATCTTACAATTACAGAGAAAGTAACCCGTCTGCTTCTACTCACTCTATCTGAAGCTAAACAACAACTATACAACAAACTTTTAGACGGGGATAAATCAAAATCTCAAGTAGAAAAAACAAAAAGCCATGGAAGGGGATCGGATCTTATGTTACAATAAAAAAGAATTGAACTCTACCGTTAGGACAAGGGGTTAGTGCTTTGTACAGTGTTTCAATGCTATCAGTGGGACTTGTGTGCTTTACAGAACCGAAGACGCATCCGCTCTGGTGCTGATAAAATTGTGCCCAAAGAACGGCTAAAGTCAGAATGCAGATCAACTACTTCCATGAATAACTCAATCTTCTCTTCAGGTATTGTATTGATACCATAAGGGTAACGCTCGTCACTTCATAGAACATGTGATAAACCTGCGCTACTCACTCAGCATTTCTACCTCCCAGATATTTTCGCATGAAATCAAGCACTACGGCTTAAATTAATTGAGCAATGTCATCTGATATAGTGTGTGTACCGCATGCCTTAAGCTTTGCCAGCCTTGAGGAACAGCTTTTCTGCTACATCTGCTTAGTTTCTTAGGGAAGTCCTTTAACTGCAAGCAGAAGCGATGAAGTGCAGGATCGTGCACTTTTGACTAGTTGTCAGCAGCAATTTCACTGTCATTCACTATAAAGTATCACAGCCGAAGTCTGCTGCATATGCAAGCTCAAGTTTCTATACCGGAGAAGAAATGCATTCACGTCTCTTTTGCACCCTTGGAGAGATTTATTCCCTTTGCCTTCTCCATTTCAGCCTCCTTTTCAGCTTTTTTCTTCTCCAATTCAGCCTGTTTCAAATTTTCCTCATGGGCTTTCCGAAACAGCCTCACAAAATTTAGAAGAGTCGATGTAACTGCATTCACGATTACAAAGACCATGCTATGTAAGCTCTATACCTACAAAATTATGAACAAAGTAGAACAGAACCATTCGAGTACAAGCAATAGTACCACCTCTTGCCCTCTCTCTCTGTCCCCCCGTCTCTCCCTCTCCACATCCTTGTCAACTCTCAATACTCTTACCTCATGGCGATCCAAAATCCACCCAAATCAAATCCTATGCGATTCAAAATCCACCCAAATCAAATCCTACTTAAAATCACTGAGAATCTTCCAAAGCCTATATTCTGTTACAACCACCTAAACTACCTTTCCCAAAATACACAGCCTACGGAACTAGTTTGAATTTCAGGAACAATGCAATTAACTCAATTTTTCAGAGATAAACCTATGTAGGAAAGATGACCAAGAAAAGGAAAACAAAGAAAACATCTAATGCAGCATATATTAATAGAATCGCAACTGGAAATAATACTTCTAAATCCATCAAAATAAATGAGTACCTTGCTCAAAAGGGCAGCGAGCAGGATCCTCACCAAAGTATAGTGCTAAGGCATCTGCATTTCTACCCTGTCAGCGTAGAAAAACGAGTTAGTGACACCATGAAAATCAGATATAGAAGTTATTATGCCTAGGATAGTTGGAAAATTACCACCACAGAATACAGATTTGTCACAGATGCCACCTCTGTCTCAGCAACAGAAATGAATTCCTTCAATGTCTAATAACAACAAGAACCACATTAGTTGCAGAATAAAATGCAAATGACAGGTAAATAAAGAGATAAATGAAACAGGAAAGAAGTGGATAGTGTAACGGAAGTAGAGGCTACTCATGCAAAAGAAAAATACAAATTCAGAATCTTATCTTTGAAAGGATAAAAATTTGAGAAATACAAATTCAGAATCTTATCTTTGAAAGGATAAAAATTTGAGAAAAGGTTTTCACAAAAGAAAATCAATATTAGCTCTAAATGCTCACACAAAGAGAGATGAAAAATAGAAACAGAAGGAAAAGAACGAAGGTAAATACTTGAGCGGAAAAAACGAAGGTAAATACTTGAGCTGTTTCAGTGTATAAAAACTAAGCAAAAAATAATAATATCAAATTTTAAAAAAATGTCAGAGAACAAAAACTAGCTAAAAATTCATATATACCTTACGAAAAACTTCAGATACAGGACCATCATTTTCTGATGCTGCCAGCTCTTGCTTTATCTTCTCTAAGCCCTTGATTATTGCTTGCATTTCTTCTGCCAAAGACTTCAATTGTATCTGCAAGGATTCAACACCATAGCCTTAATATAATGCTATTGCAGCTTCTTATTGTTACAAATTTAAGACAGGTCTAAACCTTAGATGCAACTTCAAGGCTTCCAAGGTCAAGGTGAAAATCTAGCAATGCTGGTGATTTAGCAGCAAGCACCTGAAGGGATGAAAGAACCAAACTTTTAAGATGAAGATAAATTGAAAGCAAATATTCAAATTCCAAATAGAAAAATGCATCAGGATTAAGTGTGCTGAGAGAAGCAAACAAAAATATCTTTGAGAAATGGGCTTGTGACTTTTTGCTTCCTTCTGTACGACAATGAACAACATTTATATTACCTAACCTTTCTTGAGAATTCATTTACTTTCAACAGAGATGAATACAGAATGCTGCCCAGTGTAGAAATTTGGGCCAACATCGGCATCCATTAGCACTTTTCTATAGTTTGTGATGTAAAGAGATGGCATTGTTATCTGTGATTCTAATAGAAAAATCCAAGTTTGATCAAAATTCTAGGCTCATACAATTGCCGGTTTAATGATGTAAAACATTCCGTTGATGTTTGAGTTGAGATGCAGGAGAAACTTATGATCTTTTTATGGAGTCACTCAGAAATCACATCGAGAGTAAAACTTACATAATCTATATCTAACTCCACAGAAATGACTGTTAACAGTAGGAGATTTCCATAATTAGCACTTAGCAAATTATATCTGAACAGTGAAGCTACAATTCTGTCAACTGAATTTGCCGAGTTATATTGATTGACATGAAAAGTGCTAATATAGATTGACCTAAGAGGTGACCAGCCTTGAACAAGAATTTTTACGCTAAATTGTCTTTGTATCTTTCCAAATTTCAAGGTCAGAATCATG